>OY735202.1:35902400-35997400 GCA_963457665.1 Thysanoteuthis rhombus | reverse complement strand
ATACTTATATATATATATATACTTATATATATATATATACTTATATATATATATATACTTATATATATATATACTTATATATATATATATACTTATATATATATATATACTTATATATATATATATACTTATATATATATATACTTATATATATATATACTTATATATATATATATACTTATATATATATATACTTATATATATATATATACTTATATATATATATACTTATATATATATATACTTATATATATATATACTTATATATATATATACTTATATATATATATACTTATATATATATATATATATACTTATATATATATATATACTTATATATATATATATATATACTTATATATATATATATACTTATATATATATATATACTTATATATATATATATACTTATATATAATATATACTTATATATATATATATACTTATATATATGTGCATTCATAATTGTAAATTTCCTTACACACACACACACACACACACACACACACATATATGTATGCACCTTTTTGTAAATAAGTATCAAGTTCTATACACACAAAAATGCTCAGACTAAAATTTTGTTATAGAGACACTCTTATCTGGAACCAACAAATCATGAAATACAAAGGGGATCATAAAAAACTAAGGATACAGCCAATGTGTTATCAGTTCAATATTCTTAGAAATGTCTCCATTGACTTACCGTGATTACATCTACATGCCAAGTGGACAGTTGACAATTTACAAAAGGGGATCGGGTTGACATTTTCTGATGAGAAAGGACTAAATATCTGCTACTTGTTTTCAAGAAAACGAAACATCAAACTAAAATAATTTTAAAAACATTTTAAATAAATCAACAATTTCAAAACATTTTGAATTTTGAGCCTCTAATTATTAGCATAGCTAAGTCAAATTGTAACTTATCCCAATAGTATTAGTGACGATCCACAAATAATAGTTGATTTAATTGATTACTAGTACCAATTCTGATATGACCAATCTTTTGGCCTTATTGTGCCATTGACCATCTCTCTGGGTATTATAGGAGGTGTGGTTGACGATCCTGTACAACAGTTTCATTAAAAAGAATTAGATAAATATAGCCAGTTATTTATGAAAATAGAAGAAAAACCAACTAAATCACCAAACAAGTTTGTTTTGCTTTTAATATTCATATAATGCTTCAAATTTACTCCAGAACACCAAATTGTTTTCAATTTTTTCTCCCCTATCTTGTTTGTTAGTGATGTTTATCATAGCTGTTATTTCTTTAATGTACAAACAAGATCGAAACCCAAGCAATACAGTTTTTATATGTAAAGACATTTTTCGAATATATAATAAGGGTCGAATTCTAAATTATTTGTGAGTGTGCCCTCTCTTTGCTTAACCGATAGATGAGCAACACCAAAATTAATCATTGATATCAGTGTTGTGAAAGCAGAGCCGTCAGTCTTTTCCTCATTCTAACCTTACTATATGGTTATTTTGGTACATTTGTATGGAAAGAACTTTTTTTTTTATAAATCAAGTTTCTATTATGGAGCTTAAAGTAAGGATTGAAAGTCAGCAGCAATGACTTGAAAGACCAACACATTGCATTAAACAGGAATTTAATCTGTTTCTTCTCTCTATTACTGTAGCTGGTTCACAACCCAACTTTTTGAATCATTAAATGTTTTTTACTAACTGATATCCGACATCTGTGCCATACAATTCTTTAAATTACAAAAACAATGAAACTGATTTTTCCCCCTTTTCTCTATTGCCGATCTAATTTTGGATGTCTTTATTATTACATCAAATTTTTCAGATTTTGTGATTTCCAAGCATTTCCAGATTCATAATTTTGCTTGACTAACCAAGATCAATATCAATTCAATAAGACATCTAACCCATCCATCCTTCATCGATGATCATAAGTTTTCCCAACAGTTCAACCTTTGACTAGATGTGGGATTTTATGTGTGCTTTATGTAGCACCGTTTGAAAAGACATCATCATAAGCAAAAAGTCACTCAAAATTAAGAGATCAGGGACATTTATAGTTGCAATGAAAACTGATCTGTCAGTCATAAGAATTTTGAATCTCCTCTTGTAATTTTGTCTTGACTGCAAGAAATGGTGGGTTGTCAGTTGTAAGAATATTGACATAACTATACTTGCAATATTTGTATGCATATACCCTAATCAAAGCCATACTATGATCACCAATTTAATTACTTAACAAGCCTACAAATAATGATAATAACAGTTCATTTTTTAATGCATAACATGAGGTAACAAGTGTCCTGTCCAGTTATACTATCCTTTTCAATAAAAATACTGAATTTGTTCTGTTTTTTTTTATCAAAATAGCATCAAATCTAATGATTGAATATATTATTTGCTACTTATTAATTTAGATATTCATCTCCTGCATAACTAGGCCTCCTTATACAATTGTTAGATATCAAATTTAGATTGAAATATTATCTGTAACTTGTATAAATAAATCATCATAGCCTGCATGTGTACAAGAACTGAACTAATCATCTAAAAAAATTATCAAAAAGCTATCATAAGATTTGGGCATTGTTAGTCAAAAATAATTAGAACCCCCCCGAAAAGCACTTTTCACCACCACCCCTAAAAACATATTTAGAGGGTACCTAGTTTTGTACTCATCTAATTTTCCAAGATTGTAGCCCCAAAAATGACATCACACACACACACCTGAAGCTAAGGTTTCGATCCTGCCTTGTGGCACTGGATGGGATAATGGATAGTCTCTAGCCACACTGAAGAGTTGTAATACAACGAAACAGCTGTCTGTGGATGACACAACTATAATTAACGCTCCCTTATTAAGGGTTGAGCACTCTCTAAGTGAGGTAACTCGTTCATTGTAAGCTTATGCAATGCTCTTCAAACATGGAATGGAGCACTCTGGTGAATGAGGAATATATACGATAAATATATCGCTTAAATTCAACTCTACTGACCATCCAGTTCCATGGAGTAGAGGGAGGATACCAGCCTCCGGGTCTGAAGCTAAGGTTTTGATCCTGCCTCGTGGTACTGGATGGGATAATGGATAGTTGTAATACAACAAAACAGCTGTCTGTGAATGACACAATAATATATATATATATATATATATATATATATATATATATATATGGCTGGTTGGTCGAGTGGATCACTTGCGGGGTTATGATGATTAGATTGGCAAACAAGTCACATAATGGAAAATCTTCCTTTTATGATAGTGCTAATAATCAAAACCATAAAATCCCAATAGAAGATTATCTATTCAGGACAATGAACCACAGACCATAACTGAATAAATAAATCTCCTCTAAAGCAAACTCTAGAAAAAATCTTCATTTACCATATAAATTTTTAAGGAGAGAGAGAGAGAGAGAGAGAGAGAGAAATAAAAACAACAAAACAAAACTTTTCCAAAAAAGAAAATGATTAAAAATGTAACAATATATAGTTTCAATCAGTTGTCATGGTGAATAGGCTTGTACAAGTGTTAAGAACAGTGAAGCGGAGATAGCATTTGTAGTCCAATACCCAGTGCTATTTAAATGGGGCTCAGTTATCACAAATGTTAAATCTCATTTTAGAGTGAATTTTGAGATTTCAGCAATGAAGTCACATTCCATTAAGTGCTTGTTCTTCCAGCCATAAATTAACAGCATCATATTTGAATGCTAACTCAGCATTGTTGGAAATTAAGTATTTGCTAAATAGTGTGAGAACTGAGCAAATTTTGGCACATCTAAAAGATGAGAAGGAGAGAAAATTCAGAAAAGCGTACAATTTTACTTAAGCATTACAATAAAATGGCAATCAGTTTTTAAAAAGAGAATAATATATTAGCGATCAATATATGATGAGTGGTTAGTTACAGATATATTTTTAAATTCTGATATCTAGTATTTTCTTTCATCTTGAATCTTTCAATTACTCTTCAAATCTAACCCTCATGGACACGAGTTGTAGTAATATTGACCAAATTTATTTTGGGGATTAAGAATTGTCAACTACTACTACTACTTTATAATAACAAATATGGTGATGGACAATGGATGAAGAAGGAGTTTAAGGGTAAGATTTAATCTGCTGCCAGCCATAAGCGCTCTAGTAGCTCAGTTGATAGAGCAGCACCGTACATAGGCAGCTTCCTGAAGTAAAAGAGACACAAGTTAGAGTCTTGTTAGAGCTTATTCTTTATTTAAGATTTGCGCAGTTTACTTACTGCCATAGACTGACAGTCCAACTGATTGAGTAAGTTGCAATAAAAAGCAACCAAAAAACTCATCATTTGGTCAGTTTTCTTCAGTATGAGTATATATCTCTAAACAAATTAATGAAAGTTAATGACTCAATGCAAGTTTTTAAGCAAAGACTAACAAAGCACAAGAATTTTGAATTTAGGTTATATTGAAATTATAAAAGATTAGCACAAAATTTTAAAAAACCTTTGAGACTAAGACTTAGGACCAAAAATTTAGCTCTACCAACTTTTTAGTAGATAAGTAGAACAAATTTCTTTCACCATTTTCCATTATTCTCTAGAGTCCTGGGGCAAAAACTCATATTTTCACAAATTGGTACCACCCAAGGTGGCCCAACAATTTTTGTATTTTTGTCTTCCTGCATGTCTAGTTTATATTTTGATATGATAACCCTGCCTATCTTGTAACTTAACAATAGTATCACTCTGTAAACAATACTACCACGTATAAAACTAGAAAACACTCTAAGAGCACATACCTTTTCCAATGGAAGTAATTTGCATTAAATTCACCCCCAAATTCACTTTCTGTCACCCGGCCTTTCACAAAATTTCATTGAAATTTATTGAGTACTTCTGGCGATATTGTGTGGGCAGAAAAAAAAAATTCCCAACTGAAAAAATCATTCCTGGATCTACCCTAAAATTTAATCAATTCTTCCTTACCCTATTGTCCACTTTCCTACAAAATCTAATAGAAATTCATTACATAATTTTGGATATTCAGCAATTAACTTTTTAACAGAAAATACAAAATAGTGCTTTTTAGTTTAATGGAAAGCAGAAGTTATCATTTTTGGAGGGTAGAATTTTGACAACCTGGTTAAATTGCATCTAAAAACTATCCATATCAAAAGAAAAAAAATTATTGCCAGTTTTTCCATAAACTTTTAAGGCAGCCGATTTGAAATTCAAATTTGACAGCTGTGAATGTAAATTTCTTCCAATTATGTACATGAATCTGTCCCAAAATTTAATCACTTCTGCCGTTGTCTATAGACCAGCCTTTCATAGAAATTCATTGAGATTCTTTTGAGATACTGTGTGGACAGACAGGAACGAATACAGAAATATATGGAGAAAAAAAAAAAAAAAAAAACCTCTTGACCCAAAATTTAAGAAGTTCTGCCTTACCCTGTTGCTGACCTTGCCACAAGATTTCATTGACAAGTTTTAGAGATACCATATGGACAGATAAAAACGAATAGAGGGGAAAATAACCCTGGAAAAATGCCTAACGAAGATAAATTCTTGGATCCATCCCAGAATGTAATCACATCTTACATGATATTTGCCAGACCCTTCCACAAAATTTCATTGAAATTCATGGAGAACTTTTGGAGTTAATTATGAAAAGAATTTGTGGAATAAAAAGGTCTCATGATATATATCAGCAGGAAACTTTTTACAATGAGGAAATGTATAATCTGTGAAATGTCAGGTTTTTAGAATGACATGCTCAAAAGAGGAAAAAAAATGTTAAAAAATATGAATACAATAAAGCAAAAGTATTCTGCTGAATGCTGCATGACAACAGAAAAAGATATTTCTGAAGTAAAAGAACAATTCTCAACTGTCAATAGATATTAACTTAGTAGACTTCCATGTATTCTCATGCAGATTTCTGATAGGAGATTTTGTTTTGTTTCATGATTTCCAGTTGTTTTGACAGAACTTTTTTTTCTCTCTTTTACAAGAAGTCAAAATGTTCACATGAAGTAACATAGGATTTTGTATAAAATAACAAATATCTTGATACAAACAAGGTTAAGATAGCACAGAATGGTACTTAGTACAAGTTCAACTGTTAGTTACATTGGTACTCATTTTTTTTACATGTTTTTCTCCTTTCATTAGATTCCTTTAGATTAGCAGGAAGAAATATTTGTACACATACATATATCATAAACATACATACTAAAATATATAATAAACAGCACATAAAATCAGAGACAATAAAGCAAGATTATGAGGACTGACAGTGATGCTCTATTTAATCTTATCAAATTTGCACACAGATATGTATGGACATATATGCAGTTGAGTCAGGAGTAAAATAAGTGGTACTTATTTCTTTTATAACTGGGGGGGGAAGATAGAGCTTAGCTAGAGAAAAAGCTTTTTTTTATTAAATTCTCCATACAAAACTAATAGGCACTGCACTCTTCAATAATTTAATTTTAAATAATTTAGATAAATCTGAGATTACTTTTTTCCCCGTAGGGGATTAAAACTGTTGTAAAGATTTTATCAACAGTATTAATTGGTCGTACAATCATTAACTTGCCTCAATATTATTTAACTTCGATGATAACATAATCAGCTATAAAGTGTTGAACAGAAAACAGAACTCCAAAATAGACACACACACACACTCACAGTACATCAATAAGTTCACATCCTAATAATGAAAAAAAATATTTCATATAACAAATATTTATTTTTCAACATCTTCTTCTTCCTTGTAAATGCATTTAACATAATGCTTTGCCATCAATCGAATACACCAGACACTATACAGTGAAAATTTCAGATAAAAATTCATTTCAGATTTGGACCGATCCTTGCTCCAGACCATTTTCCTCCCATAGACCCACTGAAAGAATCAACTGAGATGAGATATCCCCAAATTTGAAAAAGATATCGACAATAAAAGATACCTGAGAAAAATGGGAGGGTACAATGGCTGAAACATTGTGACTATTAACAACCAAGATGAGGACATATCCAAGTAAATTGGTGTATAATAATGATTCCTCATCTCAGAAATTAAAAAGAACTAATAGCAACAGGAAGACTACATAAGGGTTCATCAATAAACCTGAAGCCTAATGATGGAAAAACATTTATTTTACACAACAATTTTTTTCAATATAATCTCCCTCAATAATGTGATCAACCCAATGCTTTTCTATTAATCAGATGGACCAAAGATTATACAGTAGAAATTTCAGATCAAAATTCATCTAATAACTGTGCCAGGTTACGGTCCTATTTATCCACCCTGATGTATAAAAAAGGGAAAACTAGAAGTGAATTCAAAGCATAAAATCATTTCATGGTTTTGAAATTGCAGTCCAATTTTTTTTTTAAATTAATTTCAAATGCCTCTGGCAAATGACTAAAATTAATGGTTCTACACAACTAAACTGACAGGTCTCTCTCCTACCAAATCATTTCTCTAGTCTATGTCATTTCTAAAAAAACAGTTATTTTCTATCATGATTTACGAAGTAGAACAGTGGATTTGTTACAACTTCTGAAATGATGTCAATATTTATAAAGCTTAGCTTTATCTGGCAAAAGGCAACAGTAGCTTGGCAACCAATGAGAAGCAAACTCATTGGCAATAACTCAAAGCTACACAGGTTAGCTGCTTCCCATATTGCATGAACACAAGGGGCAACGATTTAGTCTCCATTTCTCGAACTATCCATGGAGACGAAATCATCGTTTACAACAAGGGTTCTCACGGAGCTGGGGAGGTAGCTTGATGCCCAAAATGGACTGCCTTACAATACCAAACAGCCTTAACTCACCTGCTATTTACCCATAGCTGGGAAAGAAGTGGATTCATGCCTTTCCCAGCCCTGAGTTTGAGCTAATTTCACCAGTTCTATTCTCCATGCCATTAACTGTGAAGCCACCCAAAAACGATATTAAGTTAATTCTTGTCTAAATTTTTTTTAGATGTGTTTAGATTATTATTCATTCAGACTAATATCTTTTCTTTGTTGTTTTTATCACAACATTTCAGCCGCTATACTCACTAGCCTTCCTTCAGCATATTTTGGAATGTCAATTCCGAAAATTGAACAGACACTGGCTAGAGAGTACACAGTAGCCAAAGCACTGTGATAAAAACAACAAAGTTAAGGAAAATAGTTCAAATGAACTAAAATTCAACTGGGAGTGGAGGGGAAGAAAAGTTTTAATCCTGGCTGGTAGTCCATCAGTACTGCATTAGTTGATCTGCACACCAATGGTCTTTGGAAAGACAAGAAAGACCGAAAGTTTTCCACACTTAACACCACCTGTCACTATTGGAATCTCTATGAAATGTGGTAGACGAAGTAAAGTGCAGTATATCTGCACATCTACCTTCCTCAAGATATATGCAATGCAAGCATTAACCCTACCTATAGAGACAGAATTTTTTTTCTTACAAGTGGATGAGGGTACAAAGTAAGAACATCTACTTGCATGCCTGTAATTTTACATTTGCAAATTACTGGTTTATTTTTCATTATTTTCTAAAAAAAAAATACAGATACACATATGTAGACATTTGCCAACTACAAAAATCATGGATGTAAGCTAAGATTAACTCAGAGAGAAATGATCATGGAGCCATTTTCTTTCTTCAGATCACAATGTATGAATCGAGGGTTCTCAAACTAGGGTCAATGTACCCCCCACACATCAAAGAGTACATAGGGGTCTGAGAGTATAACAATGGTGTACATTGCTGCACAATCTTAACGACCTTGTTACAAAACAGCAGATAAATGCAGCCAACTAGGCAAGCTCTCCTCACGAATCCTTTCATGTTACTAAGTCGCATATACATATAAATGTTGCAAATCTCAAAACACCTGAACGTGATCTTCTCAGCGTAGTTGCTCAAGTTTCACACGTTAATTAACTTGTTACGAAAAAACAAGCTCAACCATTACGCCATTTAAGACTGACAGGTTCAAAGAATCATTCACCGAGTATCTTATAAAGCAGGGAGAAAAACTTTAAGGATATTCCCTTCATCATTTGCTAACGATTAAATGGAGCTATCATTAAAATCGATAATTTTTATCAATCTTCAATCCTTAATTTTTAAGGGTACATAAAAACCAGTCAGAATGCCCAGGTAGAAATTTAGAACCCATATCAGGAGAGGAGAAATTAGAAAACAGATGAGTCTGAAAATAAAAATAATAAGAAACACAGAACAAGGAAGAAATGAAATAACTGACTGAGGATGGGCCAGATGAAAGAAGCAGCAGCAGCATGTAAGTCTAATAATCAAAACTGGAATTCGGATGAGAAAAAAAAAAAAATTGATTTTCTAGCACTTGTCTGCAGACACTACATTAATCATCATAAAGCACGGCCATTTTTTTCTTTAATTATTTTAAAACTTGCCCTGTTCACTAAAGTTGATCTACAACCAAAGAAACTAACTACCACCAATAGTAATTAGTCGACACGTAGGCTGTTAGTTACCACTCAAAAATCTCGGTTCTTAACAAAAATGTAGATGTTAGAAGGAAAAGAAATTCAAAGAATGAAATTTATACAAGACTAACCAGGTTATATGAGGTTACCACAGAATAAATTTTGAGTTTTTAACATTTGCTGGTTGCTTTGTCAGTAGTGTAGGTAGCACTTGAATGCCAAATAGAAAAGAACTGATTTAATACAGAATAAGGAAGGCAAACTTACTTAATTTGGTTCTCTTGACAATAATGGCACACAATCTGTGCCATTATTTGTATAAGGGTGCCATTTTCAATTTTCTCTCAAAGAAAATAGGAAATTATATTCATGAATTTGAGCCTTGTAATATATTTTGAGCTCTAATTCAAAACTTCAAAGCTTCCTAATGAAATTAAGATTAAAGAAGTCAATTTGAATATGATACTTCAGTGGGTCCTCAGGTAAACTTTCATGAAACATATCTACAGCTAAGCTTCTTGAACAGAAAAATGTTTATGGGCACCTGCACAAGTAATAGCTGTTATGTCATAGGGTTGGGAACTCTATTAAATCTTTTTGCTCAATAGATTGGAAAAAGAGAAGAAAAAATTGGAAGTTTATCAAAAAGAGATTTACTCCATTCAATGGAAGATAAGATCCCTTTAATTTCAGCAGGGAGAGTTGAGAAAATAAAAAACACATTCCCCTGTATTCTTCTCATTCATTATCCAGTTATTTCAACTCCTCAAGTTTGGGCTAATGTAGGGCTAAACAGCAAAGTTTGCATTTACCTTTGGAACCAAGGGGGTATTATGTCAAATACAGCTATTTCTGAGTAGAAACCAGTGAAAGTAGAGTCTTTGATTTTCATCAATCAGGAATTGGAAAAAGGATAAAGATTTCTGCTTCATTAGAGAGAGGGGAGGGGAGAGGGGGAGAGAGGAGAGAGGGGGAGAGAGAGAGGAGAGAGGGGGAGAGAGAGGAGAGAGGGGGGGAGAGAGAGGAGAGAGGGGGAGAGAGAGGAGAGAGGGGGAGAGAGAGAGGAGAGAGGGGGAGAGAGAGAGGAGAGAGGGGGAGAGAGAGAGGAGAGAGGGGGAGAGAGAGAGGAGAGAGGGGGAGAGAGAGAGGAGAGAGGGGGAGAGAGAGAGGAGAGAGGGGGAGAGAGAGAGGAGAGAGGGGGAGAGAGAGGAGAGAGGGGGAGAGAGAGAGGAGAGAGGGGGAGAGAGAGAGGAGAGAGGGGGAGAGAGAGGAGAGGGGGGGGAGAGAGAGCAAGAGTTGATCAGGTTGCACACTCATGCTGATGAAGACAACTGAAACATTGTTAACTTTTCTGATTCCAATGAGTTTCTTTCTTCGACAGTGCAGTAATGAAAAATCAATATCTTAGTCTTCACTTTAATCCTCACACAGCTTAACCTATTCTTGTTCTTCATACAATAGGTTTTCAATACATCTGAATGAGGAAATGAAATAGAACTTTTCAAATTTTAGAGTTAAGGTAAATGAGAGTATACTTTAAATCATTATTGTAACAGCTATTACCGAATACATTTAGATATTTACTGTAGTGGAAGCTTGTCATGCACATCTATTTGCTACTGAATTCAATCCTTACTAAGTTCCGTACTACTGTGGCCTTGTGCCAGACCCAGTTGATCTTAGTAAATATTTAAATTAATGTAATAAAGACTGGTTTAGGTGAATTTTTTTCTAGATGTTATCATTTCAAGTAACATGTATAAAGTTCATTCATTTGTCTTAAAAGTTGTATGTAATTGTCCAACGATTATGTGAACAATAATAGGTGGCTTCAGTCATGGACATAACTGATTATATATATATATATATATATATATATATATATATATATATATATATATATATATATATATATATATATATATATATATATATATATATATATATTACATGCAGCGGTGTCCCCAGATATAACATGGTTCGTTATAGCGCAGTTTATGATATATGATATGGTGGACCCAAAATTTTTACCTATATTATCACCCACAGATAACCACAAATAAAAACAAAATTTGTTCTTGGACTCATGAACCCAATATTGTGAGTTGAGTGTTAACCCTATTTGATGATAGAGGTGATACAACTCCTATCCCACATTCACTAATTTGACTCATGCTAGCTAACAATTGTAAGAATGAATTGAATTAGATGAAAACACTTCAGAGGTCAATGTATGGAACTTATAAAAAATCATTTTTTTTTTTTTTTAACTCTTTTCCCTTCAGGAGCTTAGACACAGGTTACCTGAAGGCACAACAGCTTAGGGATTACAAAGGTCAACTCATTGATGTAAATATTTTGTCCTTTATAGACCGAAATCCTATTTAAGATAATGCACAAAACAAATTAATGTCAAACAGAAAGTTTTCAAAAATTGTTTAGATTATTATAGAAAAATTGAGGCAAGTTTATAGTTTGACTTAATGATAAACAATGCCAGACAAGTCATCGGTCAATGATTGAACAAAAATATTGTCAATAATTGAAATCATCTAAAAAAATTCCATCAAAGAATAAATACAACCAAGATAAATCTATATTTATGACATCAGTGGTTTTCAGCGGAAAACATCAAAAATAGATGGAGAATCTGGATGTTTTCAATAAACCTGCCAAAAAAAAAGGCCCCAAAGAGATCAAGCAATTATTTTCAAAGGGGTCTAGTGGAGTAATGATGCCCATTTTCAAATCTATTGACAAAACAGCACGGCCAGCAGCACTGGAACACATGAAGATGTGCACGTACAAAAATGGATAGAATACTTGGCCACCTTTGGTGGCTAATTGTTCAATCAATTATTTTTTATGTGAAATGATGCATGATAAAATTAATGCTAAGCAAGTCTAAATAATTGGTAATCCCAAGGCAAATTGGACTTGATTATGAATATAGAATGAAGAAAATCATTTCTTGTACAAAATGATAATCATACTTTACAAATAAAATCTTTCCTATAAGAAATTCGAAAATTTATATTTTGCAAGAAAACTTCCTAAAAATCTCAATCAATAGTTTAAAGAAATCAAAACATTAAATGGTAGTATTAAAAAAAATATAAGCATAAAATAGACCATGTCCATTGACTTTCATCCATTGCCTACTCTTGAATATTGCTCATACTGACCCCGCAGTTATCGCAGCTTTTATAATGCAGTTGGCTTTCTTTGACCCCCAACACCTATGTTATAACAGGGCATGCCAGTACTATTCACTACCTGTGGAAAAATTCACCGATATGAATTTCTATGAGATGATTTAAAAAAATAAATAAATAAATAAAACAAAAAGAAACATATGGAGCTCTAGTGGCTTCTCTATAATCTCTTACTTATTCAATACTTAATATTTCACTTCTTTGAAGCTGTTGATAGTGTAAATAAATGTTCGTCCTATCAATTTCATCTGAGACATTATCAAAAAGCTATTCAAGTCCTCAAGTTAAAGTCCATTGTTTCAAATGGTGGGTAGAATTATTATAGTACTAAAATTGTAACCCTCAAGTGGAAGAGTCCATCGTTATGGACAGAGGAAGTCACATCAATTTTGAGTAATTAAAAATCGTGTAAGCATGCAAATTAATTATGCTCATACTGTTTTCATAATTAAAGATTAGTAATCAAAATTAGAAGGCGTTCAACATGTCAGTGTTCCATAACATTTCCGAAATTTTTCATGTTCCTACTAAAATGTAATCAGAGGAAACCTAGAACTGATTATTCCAAACTCAAAAGAGCAGAAAATCACTAATTATTTGCTATATTTTTAGAACACTCAAGTAATTCTCCACCAAGAATTGATTTGATTACAATATAAATAAGAAAGAAAGTTCCTAGGAAGTGAATCTAAGCTTTGAATATACCAGGTTATAGTGACCACTCTTGAATAACAGCAACCATACCCGCAGCTAAAAATATACGTACATTTTTGGACATATTAACAGGTTCATTTAGAGCAAGCAATTTTCTTTTGCATTAATAATAGCCTCAGATTCTGCAGATTAGAAACATGCAAGAAAAATTCATACTTCAATCGCCATGGACACAGTTCTGCAAATGTAGTGTTGAAAGGATGTCATCTTTCTAACTAATATTAATGATTTACTTCACAGAACCAAAGACTTGAATGACAAGAATAACACAGTACAGAAGGAGCGGCTTATTGTGATCACTTCAGGACAGGATCATTTAGGTTACAATAACTGGCTGATAATATTAATTCAATATATAAAAAATCCAACAATATACATGCATCGTTACTACTGACTTTCTTCCATTAAAAATCTTCACATTATGAAAAAAATCATTATGAATTATGGATGATTTTAAATTCATTCGAAATAAAACGTTGGGACCAATGATTATGACAGCAATTATCTTTTGATAAAATTATCTGGGATTATAATAAATGGTAGTTCAGGAACTCCAACACAGGAAGAAGAACATTAAAACAAGTCATCTGTATCACAAATTCTCTACTTGAAAATTTAACCAAGACTTCTTGAGGTTCTTCAGAAATGAGTATAACTGCTTCCACAAACCCTACACCTAAAAATGATCAAGTAATGATTTGAAAAACTATTCACATTAAAATTAAGAAATAATCATCAGTTCTAATATCTCTACTGGAACAATAAGCCAAGTGCAAAAGCAATCAGATACTCAACAGATAAGTCAATGAGTTTTCTTAATTGTAAATATTAGGTTGATGCAAAAGTTCAGTGCCATCTTTCACAGACTGTTAGGAAAATCTTAAATGTCTGAAGTTATCTCCACTCTCTATTGCTTGTTCTATCAATCAACTTTAGTATGTTATTTACAAACCTCATGAAAAATTCAGAAATTGGAAGAATAGGTTCTACATGAACTTATGGAAAGGAACATTAGTCAGCATTTAACTCTTCAATTCATAAACTGAATGAAACTACTTGTCAATCAATACTGGAGCTCTTCAATGTATAGCATAAAAAATAATGGAACTCAGAATTGAATTGGGAAATATCTTTTTAAATTCACTAAATGGTCAAAGGAAGAAAATTTACATTAACATTTTCATATGAATTTGTTCTGCTGTTTTAGATAATTTGTTTCTTTGTATGAATGAGTTGATGTAAAAAAGAGAAAGTGTGGCGAATCCTGCAGAAGATCTATGTCCAACAATGGATGTTGAGAGACTGATGATGAATGAAGTAGCTGGATACTTGTTTAATTTATAATTAGAACCCAAAAATGACGAAAATCATATCTAGAAGCAAGATAGCCATCACCATGTTCACCTGGATGGAATCTAACGAGAGAAAAAAAATTCTGCATTTGATAGGATTCAAAGAGAATCCTTCATCATGAATTATTCAAAACTGTTACTGCACAATGCTACAGTGAGTAATTAAGTCATTTGGATGATGCAGTGGATAAGAAGATACTTTTTCCCAGACAAGAAAGTAGAAATTTGTAGCAAGACAATACCTTTTATGTTACAAATACAATGCAATAAATGATTATGAAGTTAGATTAGAAGTTAGTTCTTTCACTTATGGGAATATTTTCTGAACTTATCACTTTCAGATAACCACTTGTTTTGTTCCATACAATATTCTTTCGGTGGTCAAGAGTTCCAACAAGTTCAAGATATTAAAGAACTCATAAAATCAAAACTGCAATTGTTCTCTTATGATTGAATACACAATTTTACAGAAAGATAATGTAAGGTCATAGAAAAGCAGGGAAAATATTTGTTTACTAAATAATTTTTTTTTTACTTATATAAGTAAGATATTTTAAGGAAAAAAATGCTGCAAACTTTTGCCACAATCTAATGAACCCATGTTTTGCTTAGTTGTGAGTGAGGTACTCATATTTCCTACTTTTTGTTTACATTTACTGGAAACTTGAAGCTAAAAGAGAATTTATCAATGAAGTCTCCAAGACTGACAACAACATAAGATATTCTAGCTCTGATGCAGCTTGAATTTCCGAAGAATTGACCCCTTTGCTCGAGTATCTTGACCCCAAGATGAACATAGGTTAGGTGATGCTGACCTGAAGGTCAATCCAAGGTCAGGACAATTAGGGCAATTTCAACCCACCTGAAGGATTGTGATTCCTTCTTCCAGATGTTATGTGATGAAATTTAATACATGAGCAAGTATTGATAACCCTTTTCTGAGGGCAACGCCGGATACCCCAGCTAGTAAATTATAAACTACATGTTCATTCAATCCGAGGTGCACAGAGTGGCAGGAGCAGAAAGGAGAAAATTGTAGACAATGCTCTCTGGGTCACGGTTAACAAAAAAAAAAAAAAAAAAAAGGAAAGAAAAGCAACCACATTTTTTTGTAATTTACATCTAAATTTAGTACAAATCATCGCGTAGTACTTAACAGGCTAAAGAATGGTAAATGATAAAAGGTACATGAAAACATGCTTTTGATACAGCATTTGATATTTTCATATGGTTTCCGAATGGGAAAAGATAGAAAAGTAAATATTCACCAAGCACAATGATTAAGTGAGCCTGTCTTAGAAATATACCATAATTGATCTCGGGTAAATAACTGAAACACATGTTTTGGCTTTAAATTCACCACACTATGTGTTTGAAATCTCGACATAATGAAAAATTCATACTTCAATTTATTTCTGAAAAACGTTATGAGAATCATAGTCATCTTCTGGGTTGGTGTAATTATTTCTCTATTTTATGAAAATATTCCTATAACCATCCATAAGTAATCACTAGCCTAAATTCAAGTCAACATTGAATACTGTTAACATGTGAATAAATAGATTTGGATTACTTCTTTATGGTGAGTGTTGAACTTCAACTAGTTTCTCTGACTAAAATTTCTTGTAAAATACAAAACTCTTACATTATCTCAATATTTTCAAGTAAAAAGAGTGTTGCAGTCAGAATTCAAGTACGGTATCTCTAAAAGAAATGATGAATTTGGCATGAACGAATACCAATACAACTAATTGAAATCACATGACCGCGAAAATGGATTATATAATTAAAACTACTAAAAATAGTAAAGATGATGATAGCTGTGACATGCCCCTGATGTTAGTTGTAGTATTAGTACTCATAAAAAATATTGAATTATCATTTTTGTATCGGCTACATACTAAACATGAGTGAATAATAATATCAGTAGAGAGATGACGTAACATCAACAAAAACCTGCCATCTTTTGCATGTTAAGGTTTTTTTCTTGAGAAGAAAATGAAAACTACGAAATCCACCTGCTCCTGTTTTTCTTTCGGTGTGTTCAGAAACTTTTGTTAAAAACTTTTTTTTTTTAAGTCTGTCAGTTGAGAGTTAACTTATTAATCATCTTAAAGCTGGTGAAACAAGGACCTTTAAGATCAAATTTTACGACAAATTTTAATTAAACGAAAATGAATATAAAACCATATATATAAAACTAAAACAGAACAAAAATTGTTTTATTTTAATTTTTCAGAATTTCTTGGGCATGAAGTGCGCAGTACTTGGGATGTGCATTACAGTTGATAAATATACACCAACACTAGTGTACTGTACACAGAAAATAAATTACATATTATAATATTGAATGCTGTGGCTTACATGATGTTTGTTGGTAAACAGGGCGATATGGACAAGACAAAAAAAATGAGGGAAAACCTGGGGGGTGCGACATTAATTTTTTTTAAAAGTATATGAAAAAAATAGAAACATCTCTCAATGTGCACATAAAATACTTCTTACAATAATTACTAAGGTAAGACAAACTATGTTTTGTTGTTTTTAAAATTAAATCACTAGAAATTAATGCTTGCTTGGACGATGATGTCATTTTGCGGAAATGCTCACAACTGCGTGTTTAACATAAAAACCAGAGTTTCACTTAATCGCTTAAATAAAGTTCTGAACATACGTCGAAGCTTAATATGTTGGGAAGGTTAAGATCGGGTCCAATAATTTGGCTGTTCCCCCGCAGATCCTGAAGAAAGATATCGACTATAATGTTTTTAGTTTAAGAAAGCTAAGTTGTGTTACTCCGCATTTTCGCTTGCGTCATATTCTCACTTGCCCCCACCTCCCAATTCGTCAGTTTGTATTGATATTTGTTGTGTTTAAGAAATGTAAATAATGCTGATGAAAAAAAAAAGTTGTTTTAAAACATTATCTATGAAATGGTATTTCCAAAGAAAGAAGATGGATGTTGTCCACACTGCTAAATGGACACGCTTCCAAGTACAGCCATGCGTTGACAGACTTGAGTCCGGGTTACTTTCTAGTAGTATGGACTATTCTCAACCTAGGGAGTAAGTCCATCATAAGAGTGAAGTGGAATATACACACTACAACGTAGGATCCCATGACGCATATATATTTACCCAAACATCTGTGGTACATGCATCTTCCTTGCTTTTCCGAAGAGAAAGAAACAAATGTCACCCATTATTACATTTCTTCCACGGAGTCTTTTAAACTCAAGCCAGTAAATGCATCTGTTTTTTCCTTCCCTATTTAAATAATTTGAAACAAACATGACGTACACACTGCGTTCTCTTTAGCAAAAATACGACGGAAATTTCCGTTGAGCCACAAACTGCAATGACTGAAATTACCGTCATCCGCAGTTAAGAGCTATGTGGGGACGTATCTGCGATCAGGCGTAAGTTGACACATGGCAGTATTGTTAGATAGATGCAATATACACGAGCAACCCAACAGAAAGTAATGTTAGGTGGGCATTTGTTGGGTTGTTCATAAATTGAACAATTCAATTAGCATCTTTAATTAATAAGTGTATAACGATTGAATTTTTTTTTTTTCAAAAGTTAATTGAAAATCAGTAACAATAAATACAACACATACAGACAGACAAGTTTTTAGAAAACAAAAACAAATGAATGATGATAAAAAAAAATGTAACGTAGCACATTCACTACATTAGTCCGGAAAGTTACAAATTTATTTTGGCGCCAAGATGAACTTGAAATACAAAATAATTATAATCATAATTATAATCAAAATGTTTCAATATCCACTTTTGACGAAAGAAAGACGTGGACAGCGATCTTGACATTTATCGTTTCTTTATATATGTGAACTTGAAATGTTTTTAAAAATTCCAATCAAGCAAAAGCAAAGATGGTTGTTTTTAAAAATTCAAAATCGTTTAGGAAATTAAAGTAACAGAACGAATAACAAACAGGCGAATTTTCATACGTAGATATTTTAGACTTATATGTTGTCGAAGAAAAAGCTGATATAAGAGCAGTTGCTTCAACAATAATTAGAACCTCATTCATTCGGAACATCCTTTTTGTTAATTAGGTAATCTAATCACTTGTTTACAGTTGGTAGTAAGAACGAAGTTCTGCTGATCTGTAATTTTTAAACAAGAGGAAGATCCTAACTCAGCAATTTTTCAAGAACTAAACTGAATTGCTCAGGAGAAGTAATTCTACTATTTCAGACTTGGGAGATTTTATTTTACCAGTTTCTGAAAATCTAAACTAAGATCAACTTTGTTAGGCAAACAATTTGTTTTTTCTATTAATGTTCATCGAAATGATTTGATGCTCAATCCTTGAAGTTCATGGTTTCAAACCGACTTAGTTACATTTTAATGAAATTAGGAGGAGAGAATCTTATTTTTGAGGCCTTATTTATTTACATCCCCATAATGTTAATAGAAAAAAACGTTCAATTTTAAAATCTATCATTTACCTCTTGGATGACTATTGTCATCCGAGAGGAGAATGATAGATTTTAAAACTAAACTGAGTATTCATTTGTCCACCTTCCCGTCTGCTCACACAATATCTCCAAAGTTCTCAATGAATTTCAATGACATTTTGTGGAAGGTTGGGCAATGGGCTCAGGGAAAATTGATTAATTTAGAGGGCGGATCCAGGGATGTTTTTACAGTTACTTCACCTGCATCGTAGCTCGATATCAACAGTTTCCAACCTGGAACCCACCAAGATATTGCAAGCGTTAAAAAAGCCTGGGCCCGTGAAAATAATCATTTAAATAAAATGGGGCTGCATTTCAACAAGTCAGACTATAGATGCGCCAGTTCGATCTCATGGATTCCTTTCAAAGCTCCCTCCTTCAAAATTTTGTTTTGGCATGCCACTCAGTAACTTATGAGGGTTAAATGCACCAAACAGGATCTAAATCAAGCTCCAGAAGAACTACATCGGCTAATTCTGTTTCGGTATGTCAGCCCATCAGTCAGTGACGGTCATAGCCTGTCAAGTTTCAATATCAAGAATAAGTGTGAACCATTTCATCTCTCCATTAACCCAAAAATTTTTCCGAGTCCAAGGAAGAGACACATCCAGAAAATTTTTAAGATGATACGTCCAAGAAATTGCGTTTCAGGGCATATCAGCCACTGAAATCAAGTGCTGTCATGAAGTCTATTCAAGACATGTTTCATCGAAGATAAAATTTTTACCCGCAATTTTAACCAGTTATAAAATCTAACAATTTTTATAAAATGCGTGGAATTTTCATGCCTGTGAGTGTGAGAACATATCAAAATGCGTGTAACCCAGGCAGAATGAGTGAGACTTGAAAGGTATGTTAGAGATGCTACCGTAGCTCAAAAGAGAAAGGGTCACGTAAAGTTCGTTCGATTGTAATTGGCCCAGTTAGTAGGTATTGAATTATTTCTTACTATCACCAACTGGATAACGATGCAAAGACGGAAAACAAAATGCAACAAAATAAAGTCATCTTTATCGTTAATGGCGAGAAAAGGATACGAGCCTCATGAAAACTAAGTTATTTTCTTCCCCATTTTTATTAAGCACAGAATTTTTCATCAAAACTTATGTACTGGTTGCGTCCTTCAAAAGTTCAAAGGGATCTTTTTTAAAAAAATGTTGAATAGAGTTTTAAGGCCTTCAGGTCTATCAATTATATCCTTTGAACGGTTTTTATACCATCTCTACAAATAAACATCGTCCTTGTCAGAAAATGAGTTTTAATAATAAAAAAAATTATGCTCTGCTGAACCTAACCATATTGATCGAGAAGAAATTGATCGTATGGACAAGAAAAGAGATGCGTGCATTTAATATCGAAAAGAAAAAAAAGGAAAATAAACTCAAAGCCTTGCTTTCAATTTGTTTCTTAAAATTTCAGATCCGAAAGTGAAAGTCGATTCCAAGAAATATGATGGGTGAAGGACTGAAGAACAAGAAAATAGAAATCCAGGATGAGTTTATTATCTGGTGACACAAATGTGAATGCTCAGTCAGACAATATAATTCATTTCTTTTCAATAAGAAATTAACATAATATTCGCCAATTAAAACTGATTAGAGTGTTGTTCCAGTTCCAGCTGTAATGGCTGTTGAAAGTAAATGTAGGTGGAAGAAATTGTTTATGAAAACAAAAACTGATTCATCAAAAGTAAGTTAGGAGTAGTGTGGGAAACGTATTTAGCCGTTCGTGAAAATTAGTAGGGAGAAATACTAGCAAAACCATGAAGTTTCAACATCTACAAAAATGAAGAAGAAAGGAAAAAAAGGAAGAATTCTAGCTATAAACTTAACGACATATATACACACTAGGTACGTGACTTGTTAAAGAAAAAATCAATTAAGCTGTTAGTAAACCTAAGCAGTGAAAAAGTTGTACCAAAAAGAGCCGACCTATAAAGTGGCATAATGCGAATTAAAATCTGAGAATAATTATGGAAACAATAAAATTTACAGAATTAAAAACTATGCAATAAAATAAGTTATCGAATTAATTCATCGAATTAAAGTAAAGATTTTTCCATAAGATAAAATAAAATCCTCGAAACTAGTTTGCCTAAACAGTAACAAAATGACAGCTGTATTTGAATAATTTTGCTAATAGCATTATACTTTTAAAAATATCAAAAACATAGTTGCTCCACTTTTTCATGTTTATTATTTTAAGCAAACCCGGATTTATAATGTATTAGCAGCATAAAAATAAATAAAGGAGACTACTCTGTAATTGAAATTTAATAGTTATTTCCCTTGACAAATGTTACAGGTGGCATGTCAAGTCGATTAAACTCATGAAAAGAGGGGGAGAAATATGATCAAGACTGTTTGAAAGCTACATCACAATCATCATATTCTTTTTCAAGTACCGGAAACATTTTCATTTAAAACTCGATTTTGACAGTCAAGATAATTATTTTTATCATTTCTCTCTCTCTTTCACCATTGCCAATTAATTTCTCAGTAGTAGAATGTTAATTTGCGAAAGAGACAAACTACTGCTAGATCATAAAATGAAAACAGTAAAAATTATCAATTTCTTTTATGACTGAAAATTGCAATTAAAATAAAAGTTGCAATTAGAGCATTGGGTTATAAAAGCATCGTTTTTTATTTTTTATTTTTTTCCGAGACATATTTCTTGGAAAAACGAACATGCCGCTGTTCAGTTTGACATTAGTGTTCTGCGTCTGACAATAACAAATATGAAATGTAATTAATGATCAAAATAAAATATAGCAGTTGTAATCATGTGTGGAAATAAATATGTCGATTGTCCAGTTATGAATGAGCCGCTGGGAAATGGTAAGAAGTGCATTGCATCATGTAAAAATAATGATGATGCAGTGATAGATTTAGAGCGAAATGGAGAAGAAAGAATTCCTCCTGATCTAGTTGCAATAGTAGTAGTAGTAAGCCCACTGGTACTAATACAAGCACTAGCAGCATACTCACTACACATGCATGGAATCGATCAGAATCATGATAATGGTAAATAAGATACAGTTAGTGGAATACATATAAAAATAGATTGAAAGCCCAGCAAAGGAATCAATCATTCATTGAGCCTATTGCAAAAAAAAAAAAGGCACAACAGTATTGAAAATAAAAATACGCTGATAATATTGATAAATTTGAAATAAACTGATAGCCACATCTGTTTTTTGTACAACGATTTTTCAACTTGTAACCGAATTGAAGAAATTTGAACTGAAGGAAATATCAAGGATGTTAATGTACTATTTTTCCTTAGAATTTACTATCAGCACTTTTTACACATGCTACTCGAAACGATTGATAAAACGAGGACGATAAAGATGTCCACATTAATCGATTTAACTCTGTAGTACCACTATCTTCTTGGTACCACCTGTTTCTTCGTATGAAGAGAAACTTGGCAGTCACTGAAATAAGAAAATTTTACTTCACTTGAACATCCAATACAATAAATAGTAGCTTATATAATAATAGAAGGAAACAAGAATCCAAGAGAAACCGACTTGTGCTCTCGACGAGGAGGAGGAAGAAGTGACAAGGCTACAAATATGGTGGTTTTCAGTGAGGATCGAACTCACTGAGAGTGAGGGTTTCCTGGATGTAAATAGAACCAAAATGAAAGTAGATTGAAATAGGATGATTTCTTAACAATATCCACCATAGCAATATCGCACTTTATTCGCTTTTTATCGTTAATTAATTCAACTATTAATAAAATACTGCGTGAATTATCGTTCATATCTACTGCAGGCATTGGCGCTTTTTTCCACTGCTGAGCCCATAACACATGGTTTCAGGTTTAGCTACAGCTCGAATCAAGGAGTGATTCACTTATTTTTTTTTATAGAAGAATATCTCATAGTTATTTACATCCCAAAAAAGTCAGTTCTTACAAAATCTATGATACTTACAGCCTAAAAAAAACTATTATTTGTTATTATGTTATTGTATTTAATGTAGAAGACCTTTTGGTTTGCACCTGTCATGTTGATAGAAAAAGCGATGCCTTGAGTTTAAGACCTTGGACAAGTCTTTCGGCTTTCCACAACTCACGAAATAAATGATCAATTCATTCATTCCATTCATTCGCGTACTTGTAAAATGTATCAGAATGGACGACGTGGCTCATCTAGAAGGCCTAAGAAAGAGGATTCTTCAAGCAACAACGTAGGTTAATCGCTGATTGCTGATATTTCGGTTCGCACCGTTTTGTAATCATTATAATGAATACTAGTCAAGTCTCTTCCACATCTCATGTTGGTAAACAATCTATTAATGCACTTGTTATTCACAAGAATGCCATTTGCTACAATGTGGCTTTTGGGGGGTTTAAAAGGTGTCGGTAAAAAAAAGAACTATGTTGAAATTTGTGCCAAGGAGCATTGGCGGCCTCGGCTCACGTCAAAGTTTTGAGCTTGGACACTTCCCATAACGATAAAAGAAATGAGCGTGATTAAATATTTTACGATAATTAATGAATTAACAGCTAATGGTAGGGGTGGGGTGGAATAGGTACAAAGCTAAGAATGTAAGAAGTTGAGATGAGTTGAGAACAACAGGAAAAAGTTTTTAAATTTTCATTTATTTTTTTTTAATGACAAAAACATAGGTAGCGAAGGTGTGACAACGTACCTGTCGATCGGGATGTGACTGTGGCACATGATTGTGTTGGGCAACATGGCCCTTGGTCTGGGGGGCTGCTGGTGCTATTGTCAGGGAGTAGTACCGTTGTTGTAGGAGCCATTCCTAGAACGGGCGACGATGAAGTGGTCGACCCGACACAGCTAGAAGGTCCTGGGGATGGCGTGGTGGAAGAAGATGATGTCCTCCTGTTAAGGATGAGGCCGCTGCCACCACTGTTGTTGGTGGTTGATGTTGGAGAATGGATCGTCGTACTGCAAGACGACGATGACAAACTGTGATGATGATGTTGTTGTTGATGATGGTGATGATGATGATGAGGTTGTAAGTGTGCACTTGTAGTAGTAGGAGTAATACTGCCAGAATTATTATTATTATTAATATTATTATTATTACTACTACTACAATTATTATGATGGTTATTATTATTATTATTATTGACACTAGTCCCCACCACTATGGCTCGATTATTTTGTTGCTGTTGTTGATGATGATGCTGATGATGGTGGTGGTGGTGATGATGATGGTGATGCGGGGGGGCAGGTTGTTGTTGGTGCTGATGATGAGGAAAGCGAGGTAGTGTTGTATGACCCGGTGTAGTAAGAACAGCAGTTGAAGTAGTAACGTCACTACAAGAAGGTGAAGAACCACCACCAACAACACCAGATGTAGAAGTACAAGCAGTAATAGTAGTACCAGTACTACTTACAGGAGAAATAGTAATACTACTACTACCACAATTGTTACGAGTAGAACTACTATTGCTTATATTATTACTATCATTGTTTTTACTATTATTACTACTGTTACTACTACAACTACTGGTGATGTTCGTGGTGGTCATTTCGGTAATGTTAGATATATCGGTGTTGGTGGTATTTGTATTAATAATTCCTGGGGGATTGTGGTGGTGGTGATGATGATGGGGAGGATGAACAAGATGTTTTTGTTGTGGTTGTTGCTGTTGCGATGTTGCTGAAGCTGGAACTATGCCGACCAAACCACCTTGGTTCCTGATGTTATTATTTTCCATACCCGTAAAAATGACGACGATGACGACGTCAATCAGCTAAACTGTTATGAAATAAAATAAAGAGAGAGAGAGAAAGACATGCTGAATTACTTGTCGTTGTTAGAAGCGAGTGTTGTTTTTGTTTTTTTCAAATTTTCAATAAATATTTTGCATCGTTATTGTACAATTGCAACTGACTGGTTCCTTTTAATTCACATTCAATGGTTTGTAATAACAGGCAGAACATTAACACCAATTAAAACATCGATAGTCTTCGTATTTATCCCAAGAAAAAAACAGATCAAACAAATTGTCATTCGTAAATAGCATCAGAAGCAATTCAAAAATGAAAAGGTAATTAAAAAAATCTTGATTTAAAAGAAGAAAAAAAAAAATCAATCATGGAAAATTATCACAGAAAAAATTAATATGCCATCCATGGTGATCTTGAAAATAACAAAAACATTTGTAATTTTTACTAAATGGAGTCATTAAAAATCTAAGTACAAACAACACAAAATCGAAATAGAATCAGAGCTTAATGAATAATGGGATCATTTACTCATTACAATACGATAAAATTAAGTATCAATTTTATTTAAACTGGTTATCGATTTGATTCTTCAACATGGAAAAACACTAACAAAACCACAGAAATACTTCGAAACTCAATTTTTTTTACAATAATTAAAAAGATTAAAATTGATGAAATTTGTTTTTAAATGCTTGGCCTTCTTACAGTTTCATGTCATTTCTCAGCGGCACGAATTCTAATTGAATTAGAATGAAATTAGTCCTACGAACTATCAATAGAGTAGCAAATGGGTCACGTTACATTTTCTAAGATTCGGTACCTTTGTTCTTAAGGAGAAGAAAAATCAATAGTAGTTGTAACAGAAAAAAAAAATTAAAAATTAAGAAGCGGACACGTGTGTTGTAAGTCTACATTTCACTGTCGCTCACTTTGTCAATGGTCGGAGTATAAAGAAAGAAGAAAAGATAGAGACTTTCATTAAAGGTTGTCAAGGTAATATTTACGCAATAAAAGGGGAGTAAAAATGAACAAGACACGTGTGTAAGTGTGTGCCTTGCCTGCAGTAGAGCAAATGAGTTAGTAGCAGCAATATTAAAGACGGTAGTAAGTAGTAATATCACTACTTTACTTAGGTGCAAGTACACTTAACACAAACAACGGAAAATGTTTTACTACAAGGGGGCGGTTTAAAGCATTGGTTTATTATTATAATATGTATTCGGGACACTGTAATAATTTATGTACAGTTAACCACTATCATTTCAAGATGAAACAGTAGTTTTGCATGTTAATACTGTTAAGATAAGATACCCAAAGAAAATAGATGTTAACGTTTTATTGTTTTGGTAAGTGTATTTTTTCAAGAAATTGATCCAAATTATAGTAACTACACAGAAAATTAGATATTGATATTTGTGGTCTAAACAGGATTGAATCAGAAAACAGAAAGGTATTTTTTTGGCACGTACATCAGAGAGGATGTTCAAGACATGAGAAAGAATACCGGTATATGATCATGTGTTTTTCATTTAGGGGATTTACTACTACTAGGAGAATGCTGATAATAATTACCAATGAGTATCATTCATTCATTCTCAACGCAAATGATTCTAAGATCATGAGATATGTTTTCAAGCAACTTATTAAATTAAGTAATAATGAAGTTTTGAGAAAAATTCGAATTGAAACTATAATTCTAACGATTTAATAAGGTGGCTTTTTTTTCCTTGTTTATGTTTCCTATCAAGTTTAAACAATTTTTGTTGGTCTACAAATAAATGAAGAAAAATATTCCAAATATTATAGCACAGAAACGGAAAAACAATCTCAACAACAACTTAACATTAAACAAGGACAGGTGTGTTTAGTCACGTGATTACCTTACCATAAAACGTATTGTTGACAAGCAGGAAGAGAACGGCACATCGGGGGCCAGTTTTCCGATGTCATTTTTCGCGCTCATTAAAAATGAAACTTTCTCTTCTTTCTTATCTGTAATCATCTTGTATAGAGAAACCAAGTGTCATCATTACAACTTCTATCATTTTTGAAGTTCTATACAAAAAAAAAATGAACACGTAAAATCGAGTTTCTGTTTTATGTCCACTTAGCTTGTATAGTTCATGGCGGTGTACATAAAACACGATTTTCAAGTTCAAATTGTTCATTATACCACGACTTGTTAGTAAAAACCACAAATGGTAAAAGGTTCAATGGTAACAAGAACATGAGTGGGGAAATGGTCCATCCTATTTCATAGGTGCAACTACATTAGTACATTCGATTTAGTTTCTACTAGTATGAACATGCAAGTTTCCGTGTAGCACCAAACTGCTTTCAAGTGTCATTATCTCAAAATAAGAATGTTTGCATTTATTCAATGTAATTTAAATTTTATGTTTTCTGATTCTAAGTTTAAGGTTTGTCATTTTCGATAAATAAACTTTAATGTTAATCCAGTTACAACGAATACGGTCTGTACAGTGAGTTTTAGCAATTATTCAAATTTTTACAAATGGTTCATTTCATTACGAAAGTGGTTAGGAAAGATATTTTTTTTCTTCATGGCAACACTCGATTGGTTAAAACAAATGCAACTTATTTCCAAATGTGATTTTTTTAGTTTTTAATTAAAAAAAAAAATCGTTATTGTGTCCATTCTCCGTAGTTTTAAACTGTACAGATCTATACGTCCATGTGCTGCCAATAACTGATACATGTTATAAATGTCAAAATGAAGATTTAAAAAGAAAAGACAAAAATGAAACATCCGTATTCATAAAAGAAACTGGGGACTCGTTTTGCCGGGATTATTATGTAAACGTAACCAAAAACAACGTCATTATTATTATTATGTAGTTTAAAATGAGATGATGAATTGCATTTCGTCGGATGGATGTCCGGCCTTAAATCTGAAGAAAGCTGAACCATAATGGAACTAATCAAATTCTAAAAATAAATAGAAGATAAAATAAAGGAAATCTCATCAAAGGTAACGAACCGATACATGTTTATTTTCTTTCCTCTATTAATGTGGTAGAAAAACCATGTATACAGTAACTTATAAACAAAATCCTAACGAACCTTGAACATTTTTACACTTATAAGTAAAATTGGAACTCATTGACGTTTTGTTGACATTGACACCTAAGACTTCATTAGAACCACCCCTAAAGCAAAAAAGATGCGAGGAGCTTCAAAAGGGGGTAAACACCTACATAGACAGCAGTAAACATATCTTCTTTTTTTTTTAGAAATACTTTATACAAACAAAAAGTCCTGACGAACCTTGAACATGTCTTGCAAGAGAATCTTACGTCGAACAACATAATCCATGAGGAAAGAAAGAAGAAAGTAAGAGGAAGAGGCGGAGATGTAGCAAACACATGGGAGGAGGTGAGGACTTGAAATAGAAAGGGCGGTATAAGAGAAAAAGAGTGATGCAGTATGAGATATATATATATTTAGATAGATAGATAGAGAGAGACAGATACAGAACGGGAATATCAGAGAAAGAAAGAAAGAAAGAAAGGAAGAGTAAAACTAACTCTCAGAGCGGCATTCATTACTTAAACACTATATGCAAAAAATTAACAAGTAAATTAATAAAAAACAAAAAGCACTCTACATCAAATGATTATTTTCATTTTGTTCCAACTAATAAAATGTTTATTAAATTTTTTAGGATTGATTTTTATGTCACTTTTTTTAAAGGCCAGTGTAATGTACTTCTAGCTCAAAAAGACATGCTGCAAAGGGAGATTTTGTTGTTGTTATTGTTTTGTTACTTGTGTAGTTTTTTTTAATGAGATTTTTTTTTCTGTTTAGAATTGGATGGGGGATATTATACACACAAAAATGTCACGAAATCATTTATATTGAACGAAATATGGCGATTTTTACCCCAGTTTGTAATATCCTGAAATTACCCATCAGTCACCAGTCAGCAGCATGAAGTGGTGGGATGAGTCGAGGGGAGGTGATGGCAAAATGAAAGGAATTGAGAGTAAAAGAGAGAGAAACAGAATTTGAAGAGTTAATGTAGAAAATGAAAAACTTTTAAAAAAATGTTAAGGAAGAAAAACAAATAATCTCTTATGTGTTACTAATATTATCATTGAGCAAAAACTATTTCAGTTAGCTATTGTTTTTACTTTTCTATAGCTATATTTTAGTTATTTTATATTGAAAAAGGATGGACAAGAAATATTCTTTGTAGCTCTTTAAATAGTCATCATATTAGGTACATCACTTTTTATGATGTTTATTTTTTCAGAGCTAACAGTTTCTTGGAATAGATTTGATTCATATGATAGTTTTCATAAATTCATAAAACATGTTTTTCTCTATCAAAAGATAAATGATTTATAGAATAATTTTTTTGTACATGTTTCAGTGAAATTATGAAACTAGTTATTTTGTGAAATCCCTGAACATTTTCATTTGATGAAATTCCTAATTTCACAATCAGTGTTATAACAGGCAACAAGCTTGTGATGCTGACCAGTATTATTGTAATGAATTTGATCCTGAGTGGGTACCCCACTACTGTAGCTTTGTGCAGAACCAAGCTAAACTTGGTTATTATCAAGTACATTCTGCTTCAGTTTTCACCTTGTATATACAGCTTAGTTTGATACAAGGCCGCAGTAGTGGAGCACCCAGCTTTGACTATTAAGTCATAAAGTAAATAAAAAAAAGATGTGAAGAAAGCACTTAATCACTGCTGAAACATGGGTAGATATTTGAACAAACAGACATTTTGCTTCTAATGGCTTTGTTCTGAGAATTAAAAACAGAAACATTACACTAGAAGAACCAAATTTTATCACAATCAACAGAACAAAGTGTGCATTTAGTCATGTTTTGTAGTTAATAAAATCTTGTTCAGAGTCAATCAGGAAGATTGAAAAGGCAAACTCACATTGTCATTTGGAAGAGTTGCCAAACTAGTGAATTAATTTGGATCCATCATACTCAAAATTCTTAATAGCTCCTGCAAGTTTTAAGTAATAAAAAACAGATTTTATGCTAGTTCAAATACGTATGAGCAGTACATTTTATATAAATAAACCATTGTTTATATAAAAAGTCATTTTGTAGAAATTCAAATATATCCATGGATTTTTTCTCAGGTAATCACTAGTACATACATAAAACCTAGTAAAATAGATTTTCATTTCATATTATTTTAATTAGTATTCATGATTGAAGGCTGTATTGAATAATTTGAATTTATTACAACTGTTATTTATTCTGCCAGTAGGGCTTAATGAGATTGCCCGTAATGTTGTATAGAAATTGGGTTTATTACATCTTTATTAAATGAATAAAACACCATTTTATCTTCAGTTAATCAGCATATACCGCTTAGCTTTAATGATCATTTATTATTATGAAAAATTTATTTTGCCAGGCAAAGCCAGGTAAGTTTGCTGGCAATGTTGCATAGAAGTTAAAGTAGCAGCAATAATATTACTATGAACTGTATGGATCAATATCTTTCTCACTCACTTCGGCATATATACTCTCATGTTACTAAAGCTTGTAGTTATTTATTAAGTTAAAAAGTGCTATGCTTATTTGATATTGCCAGTAGAAAATATAAAAAGTCTTTACATATTAATTTTACATGACATGACTTTAAAATATAATCAAGAATAAAAAAGGTAAAGAATGACGTTGCTTTTAAAAAAGAGTGGCATGCAAGCAAGCATGTGCACTATGAGTGAGCAGAGATCAGCTTCGTCATTTCATACAATTGCTGAATGAATTTAATGGAACTACCTCTTTCCTTTCTATCCATTTCCCCCTCTCTCTCTCTCTCTCTCTCTTTTTCTCTTTCGCTCTCACTCTGTGATTCTATGCACCCATTCTCTCACTCCTTTCTGTCATTTCCTGTATTTTTTTTTTTTTTTTTGATGAAATAAAAAAAAAGAACAATTTCCACAATGTGAATCTTTTGGATGTCTTAAGTATTGGACTGATCTCTTGACAAAAGACCCTTTACTATGGTTTTGGAATGGAAGATTTTCTTTCACTAGAAGAGTTTCCAGTGATAAACCTCAACCAACCCACAATATGGAAAGGAAGTTTACACTATTACAGTGCCTTTATCATTGAGCCAGCACCAAATTTATGCAGAGGTTTTCAATATCATGCATGCAAAATTATTCTACTTCATCTGTTTTCTCAGATTACCACTAACAGCCAAAAACGAATTCTCTTGGTTAATAATTGGATATCAGTATCAAGATTTTTGACAGCATAAATGCCATTTTTGATTTCATAGTAAATAGATGTTTTTTTTTAATTCAGATAAATTTTTCTTCATATAATTGAAAATTCGGTAGAAGGCAATAATTTTACTAACATCATCTATTTGGTGTCACCATTTATGGATGACGATGAGATAAGCTGGAGTTCCGGAGATCAAACATTTTTTTTATTCAGCAACTGGCCTTCTGTTGGTTTTCGGAGGTGGGTGAATTGAAACTGCCTACTGGAAACTGGTAATAACTTTATTATTTATTGGTTGATGGAAGTCAAACTAGCTTTACTTTGGACCGTACAATGGTAGAATTTGTCTGTTGTGTTAAGATTCAATGTAGGCACCAATTTCTGTAGGCGTTTTGGTATGGCCTTGAAAGACCTTTGCAGGAAGTCTGGCTATACATTGGCCACAAGATGTTGAATGCGCTTCTATAGTGGACCCTGAGTTTGTGGTTAGGTGCAGTACACCTTTTGCCCACTCCACAAGGAAGAAATTACAGGACATAAGGTCAGCGTTCCATGCAGGCCATTCATCCCTGATAGGGAGTTAATTCTCACCCACTGTTTACTTGCCCCACAGACTTTGTACAAGAATACCCACTATGAGAATTTTGACCGTTCTGAAGCCAGATATTTCATTTTGCTAATGATCAACCTTACCATCTAAGCACTGAAAACCTTATATTATTCTCTTCATTCTTCTAACAAAGGAATTGTGCTAATAATATCACACATATATCTCTTGGGTATCATGGGTTTTACAAGTATAAGAATACTGGAAAAATGATTTTTGTCTCTCCTTGTCAGTTTCTTGTCAGTTTCTCTTTTCTTTGTTAGAAATCATCAACAAAAACTATCAACATAGGTTTCTTCAGTCTTCAAGTGGGTCTGGCTAGCTATGTATGTTGTATTAAGTGAACCGTTAAAATTTCAACATTTAGTCCTTATAATGTTTGGGAAGAACTTTTTTTAACCCCCTCCCCCAATACATTTTTTAGATAGGGGTTCAGTTTGCAATGTAAGATTATGGTAAATTGGTCCCATTGTTTCTGTCCAACAGCATTTATGTTTGCTCTAAGAAAATTCAAACTTTTTTTAGTGATTATTGCCTAACAAAAGGTTAGAGAAGTTACCTTATTCATTGACCACCCCTTTGTATTATTGTTAATTTCCAATTTATGACGGAAACTTGGAGTCACTTCTCTACTAATTCAAACATATGCCATATTTCCCTGCCTTAAAGATGCTATTCTTTTTTTCCAAAATGTCTCAGAACTTACCCTGTATTCTACAGGTTGAAGGTTACTTTTTTCCTTGACCAACCCTAATCCCACAAGAATGTAAGATAGTAATCTGAACTCGTGTATATGATCTCTGAATGAATTGTAAAAAAAATACTAAGTACAAAATAGTAAATAAACAATAAGATATGTAATTCATCTCTGTATGGGTATACCGCAGTAGAAGAGCCAACAGACTAGTAGGAATTTAGATGTTGTACATGAGTATTACCAGTGTTTTCACCCTCCTCAAGTATTCTTGACTTTACAGGAACATTATCAATTGACAACTGAAGTAAAACCAATGTTGAAAAGGTTTACTGGTGAATCGTATAATAACAAGACTTGTAATCAAACACTCGTCCACTTTTTTTCAAAACTTTGCTAGTCAAAATTGATGGAGAGCATCCTTGAGACTGGAGCGTTCTTTTTTAAATTGTTTTGTTGACGTGCATACTTGTGTCTACATGCATGGATCCAGGGCAGGGATGTCCAGGTCCGGATCCCTTGGGAAAAAGCACAATTCAAAAAAATCTTTTAGATATCTACATGAAAAAATCTTTTGAACAAATGATCTCAGGTAATTATGAATCAATCTTAAAAATATCCTATTCTTACATCCATTGTCTAATCAGTGAGATGCCCTGGTTGTCACAAATTCACCAAGAAGAAAACTGATTTTGTTCAAAAGTCATATCTTCTCTCATTTCATGGTGAGTTAAACAATCATTAAGTCTGTGATATCTCTGAAGTCTAAAAAAATTCTCCCTAGATTTTTTATTTACTAATATATATATATATATATATATATATATATATGTATGGGTAACTTACGTAAGAAAACCCTGTTCAAAAAAATTAAATGATGTGTAGTATAAAATAACATCTATACATAACACATTATGATAATACTCTACATAAAATAACAAACTACATATATAAAATAAGCTATATTTTAAAATCATAGCTGAAAGGGAGGAGGAGTTTGATCTATTGGGGTACCATGTTAATGTAAGTGTTTCGTTCTTAAAATCTCCAAAACAATTACATGGTAAACAACCAATGATCCCAACAAGAGAAACAAGAATTCAAAATGAAAGGTTGGCAAATTATTATCATAAAATCAATCTTTAATCATTTCATATCATTCCATTACTTCTTCTCCATCTTCTTTCTTTCTCATTCTCTGCCTCTTCCTATCCTCATTTCCCATCTTTTGGTTATGTTACTTTTGAATGACCAATATACAGAGAACATATATAAACATACATCTGGTTCTGCACTGATCCATGCCTCGTGTGTTTCACAATTGTACTGACTGTTTCGAAAAAAGGAAGATAATGAGCAAATTTCTTTTTTAATATGAGAAAAAAAAATTTTCATTTTATTTTTTTTAATGAAAAATCAGAGATGCCTTTATTTGTTTCCTGTCCTGCTACAAAGACATCATCAGCAATAACAGGAATATTAGTGTAGTCATGATTACACAAACATTGGCGGTTTGCTCCAGTGCACATGAACACACAGATGCAAGCTTTGCTTTACCCCTTCCTTTCTTTCTGTTTTGCTTGAAACCAACAAAAAAAAACAAACAAAAAGTAACATTGGCTATTATATTTTATAAGATTCCTAATATAATTTATTTTGTTTGAATTCAACGCACTGAGAGATTCACAAAGAGCTGAAGCTGTTAACATTTTAAAAATTTATTTAAAAAGCCACTTTGAATTAAATGATAGTCTTGATAAAACTTGTTTAGTTTGAATTTAACAAACTGGAACATTCACAAAGCACTGAAGTCTTTACTTAGAGAAAAACAAAAACAAATTCATCTATTGGTCATTGATTTTTTTCTCTAGTGATAATTTTATTTTTTCTTATGTTTTTTTCAACCATTTTTTTTTCTTATCAGCTTCCATAAATCTACCATGTCTCTATCGACCACAATTAAGCAAACAGAGTACCGATCATTGAGCAATGTTTGGCACACCAGTCTGGCAAGCCATTGCTACTAGGTTGTTGCTCAATAAATTTGGCCTAGTGTTAAAATTGGCCTAGTCAAACAAATATAAACAAATCAAGTAAATAGCTTCTCCTAGTCCATTTATCATCATCTTCATCAATATAGTGGATTCTGAATAAATTGTAAATTGGTTATAAGAAATAGCTACTTAGTAGGACCAATCATGCAAGAACAGATTAGAACAGATGTTTGTCCTTTTTATACAAAACTGTTTGAAATGAACAATCTCTTATATGGACCAAAATTGGTTACAAGGAATAGCCACTTAGTAGGGCCAATTGTGCAAGAACAGAATAAAACATGTGTTTGTCCTTTTTATGCAAAACTATTTAAAAGGAACAATCTCTTAGGGACTAAAATTTGCAGTCCTGATGTGTTCTGCTCAAGAGGAATCAACTGTATTTGCTGAGCCTTATTCAGTACAGTACAAAGCTTTAAGTGTGAGGCATCCAGTAAAGATGAAATGTACTTTAATAGTATTGGTCTGCTACACTATCTCCCTAACCATTATGCAAAGATGAGGCACCTATATCCATATTTAGTAAGTTAATTTTAGTCTAGTTCAAGACCATGTGTGAGAAATTCAGCAAGGATTGAACTCACTGTAGTAATAATAGTTCACTACTGTAGTTCGCTAACCATCACTCTTGGTTAAGACACCTATTTATTCAGCTTAGTTTTGTCTTGTCAATGTGTGGAGCACCCAGAGAGAATTAAACTCAACATTAATAGGGATAATGGTCTGTGAGATGAGCTTGCTAACCACTTCTCCATGGTGAAACGTCTATATTTCATTCATGAGGTAAGCCACCATGATATTTATCAAGTTTAGCTTAGTATAGCACAAGGCTGCAAATGTGGAGGGCCAGGTAGTGGGACTGAACCAACTACAGTATCAAAGGTCAAGTATGCAATGGTCTACAAGACTAGGTTAGTCTATTAATATTATCTTGATTTATAAATCATTACATAAGAATTGTCAACCATTATTAATTTTGATTAGTATGTCTTTTGTCTTAATTGTACTTGCCTTTCATCACAAATACTCAAATAGTATGGCCTTTAGTAAACAATGCAGATCAGAAATATAATGAAATAATTATTTTATTACTTTTGTTACTATAACTATGGCAGCTGTAAGGTATCCGAAATCTGCCTCTCCTTACAAAATGGTTACACCAGATAAAAATCTCCTTTGACATTCTTTTCAAAGTTCAAATTGAACAAAATGAACACTTCACTTTTTTTTTCAATAGGATTTATCACATGCAATGAGAAATGAAGCATATCAAAAATAATGATTCTTGGTTTTATTGTCCCATGGTAAACTGCAGTTCCTGATTTATTTGCCATTTCCTCTCGAATCTGACATGCTGTCATTCATCAAATATAAAAGAAAAAAAACAAATCCAAAAAATTCCATTAAACTTATTTAAAAATCCCTCACCCCAGAAAGAAAAAAATTTTTTCAGTAAGTGTGTAGTAGAGAACTGATGCAAATTTGCAGGGTCCTAGGCCAAATGATGTGTCCGGGTGGCAATGTCAAAACAAAAACAACTGACTGAAAAATGGAAGAATACCCCACCACATGGGTGGATTTTCAGCTAGAACATAGTATTTGGATAATTTGATATAGTAAACCATACATTTGAAAATTTCATACATCAAGGATGAACCACCCACTCAACATATCTTTATTTCCTACTCGGGCACTGCCCATTCCAAAAGTGCATGTTTGGAAGAGGCTGGTATTTTGATTACCTCTCTCCAGTGTTGCCAATCCAGATACTTCACATCTTAATTTAGATAATTCTAAAAAGTGGAAGTCAAGGGAGATAATTTGTAGAAACTATGAAGAGAGAGCTATAATCATTTTTTAATTTATCTTTATTAGATTTCCCAAGAACCACAGATCCAACAACATCAAACTCAATACTGCTCTGCTTTGTGTGCTGACTGATATATCTGGTGAATGTCAACTTCGTACAATGACCTGTTGTTGAGTAATCATGGTTTATATATAGAGAGACACAGAGATTTCTTCAATTGTGGTTAGATTAAAGTAAATTGTCGCAATTTTTTATATTCTTTGCTCAATATGTAGCCAGTCATTATTATTTAAAAGATCCTATCCCAAAGTGATTACAATAAGCAGCTTCCTCTACTCAAAGTTTCTGTGATTCCAGTTCTCCTAGTCAATCCCATATATAAACAATTCATAATTTCACTTAATAATGGTCCTAAAGCTCTAGAGTAGTGCAGATGATAATTTGGATGTCCAAAATAGAAGCATGAAGTGAAAAGGTGAAAGTTCTTGATGTAATAGCAAAAAAGAAAAAAAAAATCATAGAGGTTGCTAATATCTATGGTAAGAACATATTCGTCATATAACTTTTTTACAGTATATTGATGATAATAATAATAATGATGATAATAATAATGATAATAATAATAATAGTAATAATAATAATAGTAGTATTCTAGGTTAAGGTCTTAGTGATGGCCTCTTGTTTCAGGTTCTAACATATGTCAATTGTTTCAGGGTTCGTTCAGCAATCAGATATTATAGCATAGAGATTCACATCTGGGTCGTAAATAACTTTTTTTTGCTCCCACCATTTGTCTGGGCGGTTTTTGAATTTGTTTAGGCTCAATGCTTCTACTATCACCTCTGGAAGATTGTTCCACTGATCAGTGACTCAGCACTTACAAGAGAATTCTTTAATATCTTTTTTACTGGTCTCTCTGAATACATTTAACTTGTGATTGTGGCCTCTAAATCTGTGATCTCGTAAGTGACCGAGTTTTGCATTGCACCTTTGTCATAGAAAACATGATAACATACAATTTGCTCATATGCCTCAACATCTATGGTAGCATAAAACCTGTAATTCTCCTGATAGAACAAGTGCCTTGATCTAGAAATCACTTTTGGTGCTGGTTGCTGTACGTTCTCGATTATCATCATTGTTTTCTCTTCTGAAGGCTCCAAACTGGAGCTCCATATTCTAAATGTAGTTTCACCATTGAGGTGAATAACCTTTCGAACATACTGATGTCAAGATATACAAAATTTCTGCAAATCATACCCACCACCAAGTTAGCCTTTTTAACAATCCTGGCGATGTATTCATCAAAGTTTAACTCACTGTCAAAATCTATTTGTAAGTCCTTCTCTTGCTCAATAACTTTCAACCTCATTACCTCCATGTTGTAATATATGTTAGTGGGAAGCTTCTTACATTTCAACCCAATCCAATTCCCTACACATTTATAGGCGTGAAATTTCAGTAGTGAATATTGTGACCAGTCTTATGATTTGTCCAGATCTTTATGTAGTGATTCAATGTCTTTGTCATAATCAATCTTGTAAATTTTCAAATCATCTGCATAGAGATATAAATCAGCTTTCTGCGTTTTAAGAATTCTTACAGATCATGGAAAGAAGAGTCCCAGAACCGATCCCTGAGGAACACCTGATGCAACATCAAATAAACCTGACTTTGAACCATTAACCAACACTTCTTGTTTCCTATATGATACAAATTTCCGACATACAAGATAACACAGGATCCTTTATTCGATAGTAACATAATTGCTCTATTTTATGATTAGTTATTTTTGTTAATCTCTTATTGTGTTTAATTCATAAATCAAACTTCATCATAGGTGTTTAGAAGAAGATGTAGTATGTATGGGGTTTGATATTATCTGTTGTTCGGGGCTTTTGGAACAAAATTTCTATTTCTATTTTCTGCATCTGTTCATATTTTCTGTTTTTTCAACAATTTTAAGACAATAAGGCAACAGATTTGGATGAAAAAAAATGAATTTCTTTTTTAATATGAGGAAAACATTTTATTCATGAAATGTCAGAGATGCCTATATTTGTCTTCTGTTCTACAACTAAGACATCGGCAGTTGTAGTAGTGATGTAGATGCAAACATGCAGACACAAGCTCTGCTTCATACCCATGTCTCTCTTTCTGTTTGCTTTAGCCTGACAGAAACCAACCAACAAACAAAAAATTGACATTGGCTTTTTTTTAATAAGATTGCTGATGATTAGGATAGTACTGCTAACTGCCATGAACCTTCATACTGGAGCTAAAAAATTACAGTGAATTCCACACCACACGTAAATGAATCACCATAACCTTCGCATGTACCCGAACTGATCATCAACCAAATTATCAAAAATTATCTAAAAAAATAGATCCTTTATCTAGAATAATCTTCAAGAGATACAAGCGCGAAATTTGGGTATTGTTGATCCAAAATGACCATAGACACCAAAAAAAGCACTTTTTTGAAAGAAAAAATGTTTTTAGATGGTGCCTAGTGATGTACATGCAAGTTTCCAAGGATGTAGCCCCAAAAATGTGACCAGGAGTGTCTGGAGACACACGGAAAAGCAAAGAGAGGAGAATCTATAGCCCACGTAGCTGATTGGTCGGGCGGGCCATTTGTGGGACTACAGTGATTCAATTAGTGATAAATTCATTTCATTCTTTTTCTTGAAAAATTATTTCCGAATAAAGTGGTATTTCATATTTAGTTACGTACATAAATAGAACAAACACATATAAATAAACACTCTTGTAGGTGGAATAATTTCAAGTCAGAATAATTGAGTTAAAACTAAATAATGCTTAATGGATTAATCTATAAAAATGATTGAGTTTTTGAACTAAATAATGCTCAACAAATCGATCTGATAAAAACAATTCAAGACAACATTACTCTTAGGCATAATATTCAGTTCAAGATAGACAAACAAACACTGATAAAGACAAAATTAACAAGAAGCAGGAGAATTAACTTTTGGAGTAAATAATGCTGAAGAATAGACTGATAAAAATTTGTTAGTCAGCTTTGAATGATGCAAAAGATCTGACTTTTTGATGAAACCATGCTTAACTCATTCAGGTTTGGGTTTCTTTAAGGGTTACAAAGCAAGGTTGGCAATGGACGGATTCAATTTTTCTCATTTACTAAGAAACCTTTCGAAAATCACACATCATTTTGAAGGCTATAAGATATGGATTTCATTTGTGGCAAAATTATACAAATATAATGGTCATGTGACCATATTATATGTTGAAAATGGCTGTCATATTAAAAATTCTGAACCTGACTGAGTCAAGAGATTGAGTTACAACCACTAGACAAACCAGCAAACATTATTGAAGGCTGTATTGCCTTGAAAAAGGAGAGTTTACTCTTGATTTATTTGTATGAAGTACTATTATTTGAAATAGCTAAACTGAATAGAAAAATACAGTTGAAAACAACAACAAAATTTGAATTAACTTTTAAACCAAACTGATTGAATATAGTTTCATTTATTTCAGATCCAATTTAAGGAAATTAGTTGGTCATTTAAGTGAAAATGGTATCATTGAATGTTTTACAAAATTTTTCTACGCACTGATTTCAGAAAATAAATTCGAATAATTGAAAAAAAAAAAAAAAAATTTTTGGACATGATTTTGAGATTCGGTCAGCTCTTTTCTTCACATTAACTAAAATCTAAAGTATGTGGAACGTTTCACAAACAAACTCAAACAAGAATTGACGTTAGTTTATAGTGAGATATTGAAATACTGATATTAAACGTCAAACTGATTCAGAGTATTAAATTTGTAATATTACTGGCCTCTCAGTCAATTTTTTTTCTTCTTTTTTCATTGTTTCTTGTTTTTCCATTTTTTTTCTTTCCTTATTTTGTTTTTCAAGGTTTTCTTTCTGGCTCTCTCTCCCTTTTCAAATGTTTTTTCCCTTTTCTTTTTATTTCCCCCAACATTTCATTCCTTCAGATTCTTTTAAAATTTGATACAGCAACAGTGTCTTTTGCAGCCAGAGGAAATATTTCATGGTATGGCTTATTTTGAGATAAATCAGATCCATAGACATGCTAGTATATCATTAAAATACTTAGCTTTATCAATACCCCTTTATACATTCTCAATCAGAGATAATACAATCAGTTTATATTAATTCATAGACTCTATTTTCACTGTAAGTCAAGCATTTTATTTCTTGTATGATATTGTGATGTACTTCACCTAACCAACAGCTTGTGAGTCCAAATAACATGTGTTGCCACAAGGCAACATTTGCTTAAAGAGAAGCCATTGGTTGGGTTTCATTAGAATCAATAGAAGTTGCTTGGCATTAAAAGGGTTTCTAGATTTGTGAATTGAAAAAAACTAAGGCAGAGCTCATTTCTGAGGTGCATGAAAGGAGCGTAACTTCACGGTGCGTAATATAACCTGCCATAATTGTTACTTGAAATAATTTTCCGTCCATCATTCAAAACTACAGCTTTGAAGTATTTTGGTATCTCCTCTTCAGTGTTTCCGGTTTAGATATTTTATATCTAAATCCAGATAATACAAATTTCTGTTAGATTTACCAAGAACTGCTGATCTCAAAACCTTTAGACTCAACACTGCAGTGCCTTATGCGCTGACTCAAATATCTGGTGAATGTCTACTTCATACAATAACCGGTTGCTGAGTAATTGTGACACATAGAAACACATAGAGATTTATTTGATTTTCGTTAGATTATTTCATTTTCCCACTATGACCAGTTTCTTTTGAATGACTAACTAGACCTATTGTTACTTTTTATCACAACTTCGATAATGAAAGTGGTTCATCTCAAAATTCAAGTAATTTCTGATCAGTTTATTTGCCAAAACTTGAGAAATATCATTGATGTATACTGGGCTATCTTGTTTATGTTTTGATAATCCTATATCAACTTTAGCTGAAAATACTTTCTTTTCATTGAACTGTGTATAACAAGCAGTTTATGATAGATGATCATAAACTTAAAGTCTGTACGAGAGCTAAAACCATTTATCTGAGACAGAAACAGAACTGAATTTTATTTCAACCTCAAATTTTGGTATCTGGACTTCTTCGGCTTTTGTAGCTCTGAATAGTTTTAAAATATCAAAATAACTTGGAAAAAAAAACAAAAGAAAAGAATGGCTACTCTTTAAGATGGTTATAAATAAACATCAGTGGGTTTAAGCAATGCTTTGTCATTGTTAACTGTGAGGTATCATTGGCACAATCCAAATTGAGAATTTTCATCCAAGAAAAAATAGATTACAGCAATTGATATGTAGGTGAGAACACATAACTGGATTTCTCAACATTTTTTCACCTTTTTTGCTATTTCATCCTGAAGTCAAAATGTTTTTGAATCTTAATAATAACCATTTTTCTGAATTCCTTGCATCAGAATTTTATGGAAAATATGTTCATTTGTCTCTGTATGTTGTTCATTTCAAAAGTTAAACGATTCTTTATCTTTTTGGTGTCTGGGTCAAAGTATGCACTTAGGGGAATATAGGGTTAAAAATCAACTCCATGGGATATTATTTCAGCTTGTTAATATGCAGAATCATAAAAGAAGACACTTAAAGGATTATAAAAAAACGGTTGGTTAAAAAAAATGCGGATGGGGAGGGTCCTATAGACCTACTTTTCCGAATAGACGAATATGTGTTGACCAAAGTTGGCACCTGATAAAAAAAGTCCAAACTCGTATAAAATTTGATTTTATCATTGAAATGTTTGTACAATTAGTGAGAAAATAGACTGAATAAAAATCTGATATAAAAATTATTTCTGTGTATCTTGAAGAACTGGAAATAGTTTAGAAGATAAATGGTGTAAAAAGTTGTGACAAAATGTAAACAAAACACAAGTCAATTTGCATTAGAGCATTTGCCATAATTTCATACCTAGATTTTAAAATTCAACACAAAATCAAATAATCTGATTTTGATAGAATTTTCAGAACTTATTTAATAAAGATTGAATATTCTAAACAGGTTTCGAGTCTAAATTTTTGGAAAAAATTTTTTTTCATGTGATAACCCAGGATACCTAGGACCCCCTCAACTCACTTGCTGATCAATAACACTTATGATAATGATTTTTATACAAATTGAAAATCGGTCCATGGAAAAATAAATTCTGTTTAATGCTGTTTGATTAAATATAATAACAAGGAAAAATATTGCTCCGGAAGTTTTTGTATATATACTATTGTTTTTTGGGGTTTGATATTTTAGAAGAAAGATTCTTTATGTCGCTGGTGTCTTCCTATAATTCTGTGAGACAAGAAGGATAAAAGGACGTGTCATTTGTTTGCTCAGTTGATCTCCCTCCAGTGCACCAAATTATTAATTTTTTTGTCCCAACAATTTCTTCTTTTTTAAAAAAAAATACTCATTTAGTATTATTTCAGAAAGAAAGAAGACTACATCAATATTTTCCCTTAATTGAAAACAAATAGTCAGAGTTGATGAGAATAGACATCGAAAGAAACATGGTTCTTGAAAAAAAGAAACAGTAATTGTTACCTTTTCCGCGTTAAAATTCAAAACATTTTAACATTAGATTTCACTGAACTGTTTGTTTGGGGATCTCAGAACAGCATTTTTCTTTACAAATTTTTAATGTCTAGGGTTTATGCCAGGCTTAGTGTTTTGAGTTAGGTTATGTATAAGTCAATTACTGAATGAATAGAATCAGAAAACTTGTCATAATCACAATGGTAGTTTTGTCATTGAGAAGATACTTTACAACATCTATATGTTTTGAATATGTGAATAAGATAACAATTAACAAAAGAAATATATTTGGAAGCTTAGATCTTGGCTGGATGCAGTCAGTTTTAAATCCCAAAAGCTTTATGAAGAGCAGTCCACCTACTGCAATTTCTACTGGCATCATACAATAATAAAGGGGCCCGTGCACCTACTCCATTACATGAATGTACATTAATTGAATCCGGATGATTTTCTCTCTGTCTCTTGTTTCATAAACCTCTGCTATGGTCCTATTTTATAGATAGTAGCACAAGAATAATGATCATTGTTTTGTTTCTATGGGTTTTTTCTTGTTTGAATTGATACTTGGGTTATACTTTCAAAAAATCTTCAATGACATTTTTTGAAACTGTGGAAATATATCAAACTAGACTAAAGGTCTAATCCATGTTACTTGATTGATATGAAATATCATATCTTTTCATATTCATGTTCTACATCTTCAGAAAGAGTGCTATATATAGTACAAGATTTTAAAAGACTTATCGAAATATGAAGCTAGATAAAAATAAGTATGATAATTAATCATTTGAACATTTATTCAACTTATTGCTTTCAACATTGTTTGAAAATCTAATTATTCAAATTTATTATTTGAAACTCTTAACCAAAATTGACAGCATAGTTTTTTTCAGTTTTTAAGTGGGACTGGGTGATTGGCTGTCTGACTTGCTGGCTGGCAATTTACTTTGCTAGAGGGTTGAAAATTCAAACATTTGCTCCTAATGATGTCTAGAAAAATGTTTTTTGTTTTTGTTTTTAGGAAGTCCTACCCAAAATAGGTTTTTAAGGGGATTCAATTTATATTGTAAGGTCATGCTAAATTAGTCCTTTAGTTTGTGTCCAGCAGCATTCATGTTTTGTTGAATTTAGACTTTTTTAATGATTACCACCCAACAAAAGGTGAGAGAAGTAATTTGTTTGCTGATCTCTCTTTTTTCAAATTTTTCAATTGATAATTCCAACATGGCATGCTGTGAAATGACATTGGTCACATGAAGGTTTCTATTGAGTGACTAACCAAACCTGTCTCTTGAATAGACCTCAAACTTATTTTCAAGTCAAGGTTTTTTTTCATTTTTACTGCCATCATTTCTGTACACCTGAGTTAAGCTCAGTTGTAGATCAGGGGACAGAGAGATAAAAATCTTATTGTGATAAAAAAAAGGTTTTCAGCTTTGTACCATGCTTTTAGAATCAACAAAACCCAAATTCTTAAGAAGTCTTTCTATCATTATTGTTTGTCTCAAGGATGAATTCACAAGCTCAGTTTTGGCTCTCTGAGTAATTGTCATTCACATTTAAACATCCGGGAAAAGACAAGAGTCAGAGACATCATAGAATCCATTAAAAAACTCAAATGGCAATAGGCTGGCCAAGTTGCAAGAATGGCGGACAACTGATGGATATTGTGACTCTCGACATGGGTCCCCCGAGATCACATGTGCAACTGAGGCTTGCAGAATATTAGATGGAGGGATGAGCTTGACAAATTCAGAAAATAGTGGCTCCGCGACACCCATGATAGAGAAGTGTGGCGAATCCTGGGGAAGGTCTATGTCCAAATGAAATATATAATGATGATGATATTTTGATCTAGATGTCTGTTCTTATTTCCCTGATGTATATGCGAACAGCTTTACAAATGGCAGACATGTCTTAAAAATGTGGTTATTTACTAAGCAGACATTTTCCAGTTTTATTTTTTCTCTTAATTCACCACAAACATGCATGGATATAGAGTGGTCTCACTTGAATTAAGGGACATGTATAAATTAACTTTAAAATATCAATTATTCTCATGTAATTTTCTGATCATACTATTTCATGCAAAATTAAAGCATATTTAATGCTTTTTTAAATGCTGTATGTTTCAACAGGAATAATTTAAATGTAGAAATATATTTATATTCAAATAATATTTTGTCATAAACATCAGTACATAGTTTAAAATTTACCCTTCATTTGTCAATAATAAGGTGAAATAAATTATTTATAATATTTTTCTGTTAGAATTGAAGTAGTCATGACAGGCAAGAATGTAGTTTGTCATCAGAAACTAGGACAAAGATCATGCAACTACTTAAGCTTAAGTGGTCATAGAGAGGATGTTTGAAAACACTGCTGACAATGCCCTAAAAATCTAAAACCAGTGACTATTTGGATAGCCCCACATCAGGACCACTGAGAGAAACCTCCATATGGATGGAAAGATACATTCACTGACTTTGATGAGTAATGACTATCACAAATACGTAAGCGAAAAATATGAATTGAAAATAGGTGTGACCACCATAAAAAAAATTCCCAAGAGCAATTTGAGCACATAGGATGGATGGCCTGCAAAACCACTCCTTTCCTTAAAGAATAAGTAAGCATGTGTCCAATTCGCCAGAGATCAAAGATATTAGAGCCTGCAATGTAAAGTGATAGGGAGTGACAAATTGGAATTTTAAATCTTGGTTTGATAGTTGGAAGTTCATGAGATAAAGGATAAATGAAGAGTACCACTTGCATTGCAATAGAGCAACAATTAATCATGGGGGAAGGAGTGTCATGATGTGGGAGTGTAAGTCTTGTGATGGTGTTGGTCCATTGTATTGAATTAAGGGAGTTATAGACAGTCTTATTTAGAAATATTAGATGCAGTTACGTTACCATATGCCCCAAATCATACAGATCAATTGTTGGGTTTTCAGCATAATCCAAAGCATAGTGCCAGACTAATCAGGTCCAATGTGGAGGTACAGAGTGGCATAATGGTTACCACTATGGAAAACAGAATTAGTGGACTGAGTTCAAGTTTTGGCTGAGACTGTTCATGTTCACTTTACACTAATGACCCTGGAGAAGGCCTGAATCCACTTCTCCTCACAGCTTTAGGTAAATAGCAGAGTAGTTGGATCTCTTTAGTCCTGTAGGGCAGTCCATCTAAGAGGAGGTTAGTCTGACAGAAAAAAACCTACAGCTTGGTAGTTGCCACAGCTGATCCTAAGCCTGACTATGGGGAGGAAGGTTTGGCATGGGTCCAGCGACTGAGGCCCGTAAAAACCTACTTGCTATTGAAACTGCAGCAGAGTGATTGCAGCCCTATGCTCCACAAGAAGTCTACAGGAATAAACACAGCCGGGTTTACATTGAAAACATTGACATTGATATGTTGCCGTGGCCAGCTGAATCATCAAACCTCAACCCATTGGGAACTTATGGAAAAAGACAGAAAGTAACATCAAACACAATAAGCTCACAAATATGGATAATATCTAAGATAATATGGTAGAATATTGCGAAAAAAAAAAATCTCATTGAAATCCCATTGAAAACAGTAAGGAATCTAATTGCATCAATGCCCCACGGATGTGATACTATTTTTGAAACTGTCAACCAAAACTGTCACCTTAGGTTTCTCTAGTTTTTGAGTTAGTGTGGCTGGTTTTGTATGTATGTATGAATGGAGCTAAGAGGCTAAAAATTTAGGCAATCATTCATTCCTTATTAAAATTTTGACATTTTTTATTGAGTGCTGCTTAACAAAAGGCTAGAAAAGTAACATTTATTGATCAGCCCTTTTTCCAATTTTTCAATTGATCATTCTCAACACACCATGCTGCCAGAAGACATTGGTCACAGCCGGTGCGGTTGGTAATGACTGACAAAGTAATGAGATCCAGGCCCAAGCTGCATGAAGGTCTCAAAGGGGGGCAACATCCACCTAGGTGGACACTTGACTACATTATAGCATGGAACGGTTGGGTAGAGTTGTTTGTAATTGTAAATTAAAGTAAAGATTTCCTTCTTTTATTATTTTTTTTCATTACTTGTTAGCCTCCTGTGGCTCTATTGTGAAGTGATTTGAGATCAGGGGAACATAGGATTTGAGTTCTCTTCCGTATGCTGTCCAATATAGAATGAATCACGTGCTATTACTATTGAAATTTGCTTATGAATAGAGGATGCTGCTTTTATTAAGGTCAAAAGTTGACTCCCTTGAAGGGAAGCTCTCTACTCTTCTTTTAGGTGGTACTTGATGAGTCAGATATGCAGATTATGTCACTACCTCTTGGGGTAACTTGGGGCCTAGTTTAGGGACATAAAGTATTTGGTTTCTTTTACCCATTCTCTCCAAGACGATTACCAGCTTCTTTTGGCGATTAAAATTGTGTAATGACTCAAGTTGTTGAAGGATTAAGTTCAGTGAGTAGATTTTTTTCTCTCTTCATGTGCAAACAAGATAGTTTTTCTCTTTGCTATTCGCTCAAACCACAATTTGTTTGTGTGAATTTGTTATTCATAAAACTTCCAGATAATTAGAGTGTTCCTAAGCTTTTTTTCTTTTTGACAAATCAACATCATATTACTGCGCCTAAATCAGTTGTTCTTATCTTTTTTCTTTCCATGCCCCATCTTGACAGCACAACAAACATCCCCTTTACAGTAAGATGATTATGATGATGATGATGATGATGATGATGATGATGATGATGATTATAATTATCATTATTATTATCATTATTATCATTATTACGATGATGATGATGATGATGATGATGATGATGATGGTGGTGGTGGTGGTGGTGGTGGTGGTGATGATGATGATGGTGGTGGTGGTGATGATGATGATGATGATGATGATGATATTGATGGTGGTGGTGGTGATGATGATGATGATGATGATGATGTGGTGGCAAATTATCTGTCAAAAAATACTGAGATATAAACTCAAGGAGGCTAAATAAAATTCTTGTAATTTCTTTATTGTATAAAATTTAGTAACAACAACAGAATTATCTCATTGCTTTCATACTTCATGAATTTAATGAATTAAACATTGGATCACGTTCTGAACTACTGGCCACACTCATTCATGTTAAGAAACATATTGATCTAGAAATGTGCTTGAATCTGTGTATTGTTTAGAGCAGTGGTCTTCAAACTTCAAATACTGGCAGAACCCTTTTCAATTATTAAATTTTCTAGCAACCCCCCTCAAAAAACAACATCAGATTTTGGCCTTGTTGAAAGAATTATCTGAATATGTAAAACATTCCAAATAGAAAATATGCACTCAAATGGGAGAGTAAGAACAAAGCTTTCTGAGGAGAAATAGATTGAAAAAAAAACGATGACTGACTGAACACCATCAATATTACGTAAATAATCAAGATGTTTCCAATTAAAAAAAGCAAAATGTTAATTTTTTCTTGTATAAAAGGTAGCATTCATGACATGGAAAAGGCTTGAAAGAATCATTCATATTATGAGAAATATTGAAATATATTGCAAAAATGTCACTTTGTTTTGCAGAATCTCTGGAAAGGTTCCACGGAGCATAGTTCGAATACTGCTAGTTTGGAGGACATATAGATTTAATAAGACAAAAATTCCTTTTGATTACATATCCCCTAAATGATTTATTTCAGCAAACTCTTTGAGGTAGTTTTTTGAGAGGTTTCATGGGTCTTTTTCACAACATTTCAGCCATTCCATTCTTTGGTTAGTCCTGATAACTCAGTGTGGGCTTTGTCATTTTATCATCATCAGTCTTTTAACATCTGTTGTTGGACATAGACCTTCCCCAGGATGTGCCACAGCTCTCTATTATTATTACTTTCTAGAATTGTCTAGTTTGTCTCTCCATGTTGTATTCTGCTGGCCTCAGTTGCACATGTGATCTGTGCGGATCCATGCTGTGAATCATTATGTCCATCATTTGTCTGCCATTCTTACAACATGAACTTCCATTTGAGTTTTCTAATGGATTCTCTGATGTTTCAGACTCCTGATTTTTCATGGATACATTATTGCTATCTTGTGATCTCTCCACGTGAGATTGGGCATGATTCTTTCATGCCTATGTAACTTTTTTTGGTGTGTTTGTTGATTTTGTCAAGCTGAATCAAGCAAAAAAATGGAATGGGATAAAGCTAAGCTTGTGCTTGTGTGTTTGCAAATACTTAAGTACACAGCTCTCAATGTATGTGTGTTCATGTCTAAATCACTCCCACTACTACTACTTTTGCTGCTGTCTTCATTGTATGACAGAAAACATAGGCATCTCTGATTTTTCATGAATAAAAAGTATTATTTTTCTTGTATTGAAATTTTGTTGACTTATCATTTTGAAATTGTTTTAAAATTATTGAAAAAACAGAAAGCAAAAAGAGTTGTGAAACATGCTAGTATTGTTGTAATGCTTTTTGCTGATTCATTGAGTTTTGCTATAGTAGTTTTGCTGCTTTGCCGAGTTCAGTTCCTTTATTTTTATTTTATCCTGTGGCTTCATGTCTGCCACTTTGAACACATTTTCAACAAGGTGAAATTTTCCTTTTAAGAAAAAACTTTTTTAAAAAAACCAAACATATGTAAACAAAGTAAAAGAAAATAGTTCATATTGAGAATTCATCTCAAAATCTCAAGCAAAATCTTTTGTTACTTTAAAGATATTGTCTTTTCTATGGATTCCTTCAATTGGAAGAAATACCTGCTTGCACATTGTACGTCATTCATCATTATTGATTTGGTAATAAAAAAAATGTGTATATTTGTATCTGAATGTGCATGCGTGTGTTCCTGAGTGTTTATATATATATATATATATATATATATATATATATATATATATATATAACTGTTTCAACTCCAAATTCTCACTTTGTTTATTAAAGGTTTTATATCCGCTCTATTTGTTTCTTTCAAGAAATGGATAGATGATATGACAGAATGATTATAAATTGGATCAAATTATATATATTATTTGAAATGATCTCCTGCTATAACACAGTGAATGTATCATTTGGCCTAGACATCATAAATAGAATAAACAATAAAGAAAATGTGGCTGTTGCAGGAATCGAACCTGTGACCGATAGTGTTGCTCTTACAGATGTCTGTTTGGCTCAATGGTATGCGTTCATATATGTGTGTGTTTACAGATATGTTTGCGTATTTATGCAAATGTGTGTATGTTCACATGTGCAACATGTAGATTGTGTGTATTTGAGTGTTTGTAGACATGTTGGTACGTGCACCAATTATTATATGATTATTTGCCAATCATAGCTTAGTTGGTACAAGACCAAAGTAGTGGAGCACGTATGAGGATTGAGCTCACAGCACTAGTGAATTGGTACATGAGATGAGCTTAATAACCATTGTGCAATGGTAAGCTCCCAATGAAAGTGTGTATGTATGTGTATATGCATATGTTCGTGTGTTTATGGATTTGTATGTTTATGAGCATTCATGTATGTATTTATGTACGTATGTATTCAAATAAGTGTGTGTGTTTGTATAAATATGTTTGCCTCCTGCAGCTTATTGAAAAGGAAATTGCCACAAATATTCTGTAGGGAAGTCTTTCTACAAAAGAATCCCTGGAAAATCATGAATAATAGAGACAGATGTTAGATATGCCAAGGAACAAAGGGTGTTAACTTCCCACTGAAATCAAGTGAATCACTTCAGGTGATATGGAAACATTAAACAGAACAGAAATATTTGAAAAGCAAACAGATTCTGAGTGTGTAGCTACACGTGTGCGTATGGGTGTTCCTGTATCTACATGCATCTACGTATGAGTGTGTCATTGATTCTGAGTGGATAGCTTCACATGTGCGTATAGATGTTTCAGTAGATATATATGCATCTATATCATTGAATGTGAATATTTATAAGTACATGTTTAAACGAGGATCTTTGCGTATGGATGTATATTGTATCTAACAAAGAGACAGACATACAAACTGAGAAGCATGCAATGTGCACATGAGAGAATCATGCTCAACCTTACATGGAGATATCACAAGACAGCACAGTATAAAAAGAAGAAAACGGGAGTCTGTGACATCATAGAAACCATCAAAAAACTCAAATGGCAATGGGCAGGCCATGTTGCAAGAATGAAAGACAACCGATGAACATCACGACTCACAACATGGATCCCCAGAGATCACATGAGAAACCGAGGCCGACAGAACACAAGATGGAGAGATGAACGAGACAAATTCAGGAAATACTGGCTCCGTGATGCCCATGATAGAGAATTGTGGCGAATCCTGGGGCAAGTCTATGTCCAACGACAGACGTTAAGAGACTGGTGATGATGATGATGTATATTGTATATTTATATATAAAGACAATACATATGAACAAGAACTTGCAAAAATTAGCATAAAGTTAGTCATAAAAAAAAGAAAGTAGATCATTATTGTCATCCTTTGTGTCTGTCGTCAGATATAGACCTTCATCCATTAGACCTCTCTATCATGGATGTTGTGGAGCTAGCACTTTCTGAATTTGTCTAGTTCATCACATCATCTTATTTTTTGTTGGCCACTATTTCGCATATGATTTCTGGGGATCCATTTTGTGAGTCATAATGTCCAGTGGTTGTCTGACATTCTAGGAACATGTCCAGCCCATTGCCATCATATCAATTTTCGCCATCCAAAATTACTCTGATTGATGTATACAAAAGAAAAAAAAATAGAACTCTGTAATTAAACTTTTCCCAAAATAAAGTAGCCATTATAGAAATGGGTTTCTGCAAAAATTATCAATTTAATAATTACTTGACTAAATTTTGGAAAAATATTACTTATTTTTTACTCAGAATATAGTGAAAAAACATTTGTTTTTCAGTGGGTATCCACTCAAAGATCAAGTTGGTGTTCAAGCACTTTTCCTTACTCATAGGTGATGAAAACCCACTTAAATTTGCAAGCAACTCATCGCATAGCTGAAGTATGAGTGACCAGAAATGACAAAACCTGATATTAGCAACAACAGCAAAAGTATACTCTCAACATTAAAGCATAGTCATATAACAGGCAGCACTCTTGTAATTAAATAATTTACGATACAGTTTTGTTGATGATTATCGATTCATTTTGTTGGATACTGAATTTGATATAATAGTTCTGTAATGGCAAACAAGATTTTAAATTGAATTAAATAAAAGACAATAAAACCTTGATAAACAAATATGAAAACAGGTCTGTTCAATCAATAGAGACTGCCATGTGACCAACGTCTTTTAGTAACATGCTGTGTTGGTCAATTAGAAGATTGGAAAAAGGGGTGGTCAATGAATGAATTACTTCTCTCGCCCATTGTCAGATCACTAAATAGTCCGAATTTTCAAAAAACGTGTATGAACAGTGTTGAACACAAACTAAGGGACCAATATAGCATAAACATACATCATGAATTGACCCCCACCTCCTCGAAAAAACTTTTTTTTCCTAGATATAATAAGGAGTAAATGTTTAGGTTTTCAGCCCACTAGCTCCATTAGTGCAGTCTGTACACATGATAGATTGATAGATAGAAAGCAAGGTAGAATCACTTTAAAACTGAAGAAACGCTTGCTGATGGTTTCTAATGAGGAAAAATGATGAGTACTAGCTGGATCCATGGAAAATCCACCTATGCCTGTATCATCCCATTCTCTCCCTTATCCTTTCCAATCTTCGTTGCCCATCCATGATTTTATCTAAATATGGATTAGTATCATACGCAAAAATTTTCCTCCCACGTCAGGAAACTGCCAAACTTTCTTTTCTCCCCTTCCCCTTCCTATTCTCTTGTTAAATTACTTTTCTTTTCTCTTCTCTCTTCCTACCCCCACATTAAAGTTTTTTTTCTCCTCTAAACCACCTAACTTTCTTTTCTCTTGTTCTCTCTCTACCCTTCTAGTAAAATACCTTCTTGTTCTTCTCTCTTTCTTTCTAACCTTTTATTAAATTACGTAACTCCAGCTCATAGTAATGGAATATTTTTTTTGATAAAATCAGTAATATTTTCATTTATTCAATTTATAGTCGAAAAAAAAAAAACATATTACATCTTCATGAAAAATTACTCTGGTTTGGTAAACCAAATCTTGACCTAGATTTTTTTTACAATCTTGCAATTTCATAAGACAATAAATATGAAGAAACGAACAAAGAGAATTCACTTTACAAAACCATCTTGACACCTGTCATTTGCTTCATTCAAATTTCTGCATTCCAAAATTCTCCCTCTCCTGATTGGTCACCCTTTCAACCAATCAGCATGTAACAGTCATATGCTTTGACAAGCAGAATGATAGTACAATTAATCAAAAATAATCATCATTTATCAAGTAAGGATGATGCTGATAAAATAATGACTGCAAAAATAACATTTGGATAAAATCAATAACAATAAAGGCTATTAACCAATTTGAAGAATGTCATTTATGATAATAAAGTAGTAATAATAAATGCCATTGCTAAAAGCAAGTAATCATTTAGCATTAAAAACTATTAATCCTTAAAAATAAAATGTCTTTTAGAGCAAAATTCAATTCTTATCAAATGCATTTTATGCTCGAAAAGCAACAAGATAAAAATCTTCAAGAACAAGCTGAGAATATTATTGAGGTGTTTTTTTTCTCCATTTTTTGATAATTTTTAGCTAACATAGATCAAGTAAAAGAGCAAGATAAAGGACAAAGAGAGAAAATTATGGAGATAGATAGATAGATAGATAGATAGATAGGTAGAAAGAAAATGAAGAAAGGAAGAGAACGAAAGGTCTAGTGTCTGGAAGAACTCTCCCCCACCTAAAAATTAAGAGATAATAAGAGTATTAGGATAGAAGAGAGAGAACAAAAAAGAGAGAAGTTATAATGGAATCCAGAGAAAGAGAGAAGAAAGTAAAAGAAATTGAGAGATAACAAGAAGGAAAAGGGTAACAGTAAAATGGAGAGAGAAAAGATGGTGATTCCAGAGAAAGAAAACAAGTAGATAATAAGCAGAACATAAAGAGGAGTATAAAGGGAAAAAGAAAGATAATAAAAAGGAGACAAAAACACAAAAGTGAGTGCGTGCAGGTGTGTGTGTGTGTAAAATGAAGATTATATGTATACTAGCATAGTTCCCATAAAAATAACAGGATTATATATATATCATGTAGGTTCAGAGTATCTGAGCACTCTACTTGAGCCCTCTGTCTGGAATCAGAGTGCAGTATCTGCTTTCTCACTGAGGAGTGTTATACATTCAAAAATATAAATATATATATATGTATATACATATATACAAACACATATATACATAGTCTTATAAAAAGATAAAAAATAAAGTGATATAGACATGATGTCTACTCCAGTGCCACTGGGTGGGATGGAAATCTTCACTCCAGACCAGGAACCTGGTATTCTACCCCTCCTCTAAGCAGAAATAGATGGAGAGTAGAACTGGAATGAACAATATGTTTTTTACATATATGTCATAATTCACCATCAACAAGTGTGGTCAATTTAAGAGTTAGAAAAGAGTGTTGCATAATTACTTTTTACAAATGGGTGAACGACCTAAAAGTGCTCAACCCCACTATATATATATTTATATATATATATATATTTAACTTGTTTGATACAGGACTCTCCAGGACCAACCTGGACATGCCAGCACAGAAAAATAAGTGACATTATCTACAATGAAGAGATGACCACTGACCATATGGAACAGAACAGATGGCCAGATGATTGGAGCACTACTCAGAACTTTACTTCTGTGACATGTTAGTTTCTGATGCTACCCTCAGTGGTACAAAATGTTTGCTCATCATGGGGGAGTTAGAGGCGTTGCCTACCAAGAGAGAGCTCACTAAAACAATTGAATGTACTAAATGACAAAGCACGAGGTAGCGACAACTTCCCATCTGAAGCCATCAAGTTTTGTAAACTTGCCCTGCTTCAGCTGCTGTATGAGCTACTCTGACATTACTGGGAGGAAGGTACAGTCCCTTAAGACGTACATGATGCCACAATTGAAACTCTGTACAAGAAAAATGGTAACTGCAGAGATTGCAAAGATTACTGAGGGATCTCCCTTCTGAGCATCATTGGCAAGATGTTGCTCACATCCTCCCCAACAGGCTGAAGATACTTGTGGATGGTGCATACCCAGAATCTCAAAGTGGCTTCAGAGCTGGCATGTGCGTACCCAGAATTCCAATGCATCTTCAGAGCTAGTAGATATATGTCTGACATAAGGCTCTCCCTCCGCTAGGGTCAGGTGAAGAGTAGAGTGCAAGGCCAGCTTCTCTACATGATGTTCATAGACCTCACTTAGGCCTTTTATCTGGTCAGTAGAAAGGGCTTATTCAAACTTCTCAAAAAGATTGGCAGCCAACAGAACTTCTCAGCATAATGATCTCCCCCCCCCCCATGCAGAAGTGAAGGGAAGAGTCCTTTATGACAGATCCTCCTCAGAAAAAGGGGTGTTGCCTTTGACTCATCCATAGATGGCATTACTTGCACACCAGGTCTGATGGTAAGTTGTTCAGACTGAACCAAGGTGAGGGAGGTTTCCACCAGGGTGATGCTTTTTACTAATGAGGCCTTCCAGAGACTGGAATATTGCTTTGCTGATGCTTATAAACATTTTAAGCTCATTATTAACCCGAAAAAAAAACGTCAGCAAACAAGATGGTGGTGCTGACCTGTCCATCATAATCAATGATGTTATACTGAAGGCTGTCAATGATTTCACATACTTGAGGTCAACAATCAGTAACAGCTTCTCTCTTGATTTGGGAAGTCAAATATCATGATGAACAGACTGACCAAGAGGGTGTAGGAGAACAGGGCATTGACAGAACACAACAAGATCAGGCTTGTGTTCTTTGCACCTTACTCCAGGGTAATGTCCTAGACTACCTAAATGAAGTAAGAACCACCTTGATGCCTTTCACGCGTGATGCCTCAGGCACATCTTGAAATCAGCTGATGGGACCACATCCAATACATTGAGATCCTGCCGTGCACTAAAATTCCCAGCTTTTACTACTTGCTAAGTCAACATCACTTTTGATGACTGAGACATGACTGACACAATGTATGGGAGGCTGCTAAAAATCCTGTACAGACAACTGGCCACTGGCACCAGGTGGGTTGGCTGCTCTTCACTCCAATTCAAGTATGTCTGCAAGAGAAACGTAAAGACCTGTAATATCTCTCTAGACAGTTGGGAAATACAAGCTGAGTATCATCATCATCATCAGTCTTTTAACGTCCATTGTTGGACATAGACCTTCCCCATGATCCACTACATTTCTCAATCATGGGCGTCGCGGAGCCAGTACTTTCTGAATTTGTCTAGTTCAACTCTCCATCTTGTATTTTGTCAGCCTCGGTTTCTCATGTGATCTCTGGGGTGAGTTATGATGTTCATCGTTTGTCTGTCATTCTCGCAACATGACCAGCCCATTGCCATTTGAGTTTTTAATAGATTCTATGATATCTCCGACCCCCGTTTTCTTCCTGATATATCATGCTGTCTTGTGATCTCTCCATTGGAGGTTGAGCATGATTTTCTCATGCGCATGCTGCATGCTTCTCAGTCTGCAGGTCTGTCTCTTGGTTAGGTTCCATGTTTCAGCTCCATAAGTGACTATTAGGAGGATGCATTGATAGTATACTTTTCTTTTTAGGATTATTGGGATTGCCTTGTTTTTGAAGGTTGAGCCTGCTCTGCCAAAGGCTTGCCATCCTAGGGAGATTTTCGCTTGATTTCTTCTCCTTTTGCGAGTTTCATAGAGATTCATTGTCCATAGAAGATGTAGTTGTCTACTCTCCCCAGTTTTGCATCTTTGATTTTGACAGTCCTTATTCTTGATGTGATTATTGCATATGACTTTTGTCTTACTGAAGTTCATGTGTTGGCCAACTCTTTTGTTTTCTTCATATAGTTTATCTGGCATAAGTTGGAGGTCATGTAGGTTCTCTGCAAAAAAGACGATGTCGTCTGCAAATCTGAGGTTGCTCAGATATTCGCCGTCTATCATAATTCCTCTATTCCCCCAGTCCAGAAGATCATCTCGAGGTAGGCTGTGAAGAGTTTAGGTGAGCTGGTATCATCTTGTCTTACTCCTTTTTGGAGTTGGAAGGATTCAATGTCTTTATGTAGATAAAGGAGTTGCTGTGATTGTATATATGTTGCAGTACTTTGATGTATACAGGGTCTACACCTTGTAGAGTGATTGTCTTCATGACCTTGGGAATTGTGATGACAGGAAACAATTCACAGCACTTCTTAAAACCTTCAGTGCCAACGTTTCTTCTGCACTTAGCTGGTAAAGTATCAAAAATGTTAATTGATATCCTTTAGTGCCAAACATGTCAAGCATGTTGCATGTTACTTGAAGAGGAGATGGACACCATCAAGTAACTAACTCCCTTCTTCCTGAAAAATGCTATGAAGGGGAAATGCTCAGCATGGCACCCCGATGATCTGCTAGGTTATTGGTTGAACTGGAATTTGATCATTTTCATCATTCTGTTTCATTCTTTGTTGCCTTTGCTCTTTTCTCTATTTCTTCTAATATTTCTCACCAGCTTCTAATTTTATTAATTTCTCCCTTTCTGGCAATTCATGTCAGTCTATTCAAATCTACCCATCTATCTCAGTTTGTTCATATCTCTCTTTGTCCATAACTACTGGTCTATCCTATTCTGTTAATATCTATCACATTCTCAAACACTTTCTGTTTATTTTTCTTCCCTTCTCAGCTTCAATTATTAGAAACCATCAACAAAAACTGTGAACGTAGGTTTCTTCAGTTTTTAAGCTGGTCTAGCTGGCTATATATGTATAGAGCTAGAGAGCTGAAAATTTAAACATACACTGCTTATTAAGTCTATAAAAAACATTTTTATTTTGTTTTTTCATTCGTCCCCCAATTTTTAATGGTGGGTTTGATATACAATGTCAGTTTATGCTATATTGGTCCTTAGTTTGTGCCTGGCTGCATTCACACATGCTCTTTGAAAATTCATACTATTTAGTGATCTAACAAAAGGTGAGAAAAGTAATTCATTTATTGATCACCCCTTTCCCTGATTTTTTCTTTTTATTGATCATCCCCAACTTGACATGTAGCCACAAGACATTGGTCATATGAGGTTTTCTATTGAGTGACTAAGCAGACCTGCCTCTTCCCTTCTCATACTCTCAACTTCCATTTTTCTTTATTTTACTTTCTATTTCTTTCTTTTCCTCTGTGTGTTTTCCTACCTGCCATCAATAAAGACGTCATCCTAGATTTTTTTTTCTCTGAAACATTAATATAAAGTCACTGAATAGGAATAAACTTGCGGCCGAAGTATTTTGGCTGCATGCCATGCTGGGGGTGATCAATTAAAAAATTAAAAAATAACTGGCGATCAATGAATAAGTTACTTCTATGACCTTTTGCTTAGCAGTGATGACCAAAAATGTCTGAATTTTCAAAAAAAAAACAAGTGTGAACACTGAGTAAGGGATCAATCTAGAATCATTAATTGACCCCCCCCCCCCAACTAAAAATCTATTTGGTGGGGGCAATTTTCAAATTTTCAGCCTCATAGCTCCATTGGTGCAGCCTGCACATGTGATAGATATATAGCCAGCCAGATTAACTTATAAACTGAAGAAAACTTATGGAGACAGTTTTGGTTGACGGTTCCTGATATTCCAATAGAGACAAAATGATGACTCATGAATGCACAAAAGGTTTTCAAATTGCTTTTCCTTCCAGTAACGGCCACTTATGTTGCCAAGAGGAATAAGGAGAACTGATAAAGTTAGAAACCGCAAACACAATGGAAGACAATTGAAAATCCTGATAAAACAATTTAAAAGATATCATAATTTTCACAAACTTTTTCATTCAAGGTTATGCAAAAGATAGCTATTCTAACACAAGAAAGTTATTTTACAAGTGTATCTAAAACTCATACATTACCAAATCATTTTTCATGATATTCCATTGCAAGAAATTAAAAGACACTTCATTATTTATATATTTTTCTTGGAATGTTTCACACAGAGTCACAATCTGCTTATAAGACTTGGTGTTTTCTAAACTGTCACCCATCCAAGTACTGTTCAGGTTCAATATTGCTCAACTTTGGTGATGAGATGAGAATGGGTGCCTCCAGCAAGATCAGATCGTAAGCAAATTGCTATAGATTCTTTTCATCATAGTTACAAGAACAGATACTACGAATGATTCCAAGCAAAGATTGTCTCAGCAGAGCTCAGCTGCTCCTTTGTTGTCCTTCACATGAGGCAATGATTTTTGTCTCCATTACTCAAACAATCCATGGAGTCCAAATCATTGTAGGTCTGTGGGTTTATACTGGAACGGGATGCTAACCTGCTTTAAAAAGCTAGAGGACTCCAACTGCCCCGCTATTTACTCAAAGCTAGGGGAGAGGTAGATTTATGCCTTTCCTAAGGGCATAAGTGCAAAGTAAATGCAAACTCTCCCAGCTGGAGTTTGAAATGGGTTTGCTGATTCAATTCTCTTAGCCATTAACCGTTGGGCCACCTGTGTCTTCTCAAAAGATCAAGGAAAAAATTTTTGCATGGAACTAGGTGATACTAATTAAGGGAATGAAAGGACTTTGAGGATTTACATTTGTACAAAAGAATTTGGTAACATTTATATTTAACTAAGATTAAAACTGTTGTGCTAGAAACATTTTCCGACATTATCACCAAGAGACTATCATGTACACAGACTTTCAGAAGGGCAGGGACTCAGTTTAAAAAAAGGGCACTTCAACATTTAGTACAGCAGTTCCCAACCTGTGAGCAGCAGACCACTGAAAGTTCACAAAGGTTCACTCAGTTACGCCCTGCTTGTATGCCTTTATGCATAGCATAAATGTGAAACCCCAAATACTTATCTATTTTTATTTACAAATGTAAAAATAAGACTTTAATATAACTGACACATATACTCAACTGGAAAAATATCACTAATCACTGTACTATACTATACAAACAATGTAACTGCACCCAATACTAACTTTAACACTACTACTATGACCACATATTACTATGTGTTGAATAAACTTTACAATCACTACTACTACAACAAAAAATAACATCATATGCTACTGGCAGAAACAGTAGCTTAAAGCTAAGTGTTAGTAGCATGTCCTCTTATTAAAATTCAACTGATGCCTAAAATAAAGTCAAGTCCCAGAAGATTGGAGCACTGCAATCATAATGCTGTTACATAAAAAAAGGAAACCCAAGAGACCTCAACAACTACAGACCAATATGTCTACTCAAATGCATCTACAAGCTCTCCACCAATGTTATCACCAACTGAATCACAAAAATACGAGACAAATACCAACCATGGGAATTAACTGACTTTAGAAGAAGCAACTCAACCATGGACCACCCCCATTTGATAAATCAACTAAAAGAAAAAGAAAAAGAAGCAGAATATAGAATACCCCTTGTAGTATCATTTATAGACTTCAAGAAGACCTTCAACTCAGTAGAAATCCCCAATGTTATTGATTCTATATATATATATATATATCGTATATGTCCGAGTATTGCAACATATATACAATCACAGCACCTCCTTTATCAAGCTACGTAAAGACTCAGAGCCCTATCAGCTCCAAAAAGGGGTAAGACAAGGTGATACCAGCTCACTCAAACTCTTCACAGCATGCCTTGAGGTGATCTTCCAAAACCTGGACTGGGAAAATAACGGAATCAGAATTGATACCAAATACCTAAGTAACCTCAGATTGGCATATGATATGATATGATCCTTTTTGCAGAGAACCTCTACAATCTCTAACTAATGGTACATGAACTGAACAGAGAAAGCAAGAAAGTTAGTTTTCACATGAACTTCAGCAAAAAAAAACATCATACAATAAACATGTTGGAAATAAACGCATGACGATCAAAATTTAAAACACGGAGCTGGACAAAGTAGACCATTACATCTACCTAGGACAATGAATCTCCTCAAAAGAAGAAGAAATCAAACAAAGAATCCCACAAGGATGGCAAGCCTTTGGTAGAGCAAGCTCGACCTTCAAGAACTAGAAAATCCCATTAGTCCTAAAAAGAAGCATCCTCCCAATGGTCACCTATGGAGCTGAAACGTAGAACCTATCCAAGAAACTGACCCACAAACTGAGAACCATGTAACATGCATTTGAGAGAATCTTGCTCAACATCACATGGAGAGACCACAAGGCAGCACAGTATATTAGGGGAAAAATAGGAGACCATTAGAAAACTCAAATGGCAATGGACTGCCATATTGCAAGAATAGCAGACAACTGATGCACACATCACAACTTACAACATGGATCCCCAGAGACAAAATGAGGAATCGAGGCCAGCAGAATATGAGATGGCAAGAGGAACTGAATAGGTTCAGATAATATTAGCTCTGCAACACCTACTATAGAGAGATGTGGTGAATCCTGGGGAAGATCTTTGTCCAATGAAAGACTGATGATGATGATGATGACCTCCATCAAAGTATGTTTTTGGACTTTAAAAAGGGCACTTTCAATATGAAGAAGAAAGAGGACAGGGGCTTAAGCGTCCAAGCTCTCTACCAGTTTGAGTGCATGGCCTATTGTAAATTACACATATAGTTAGACTGATGAAAAATGTTCCCAGCACCAGTTTTTCCACAATATTTGGCAACTTTTACTAATTCCTTTGAAGTCTACTCAGCTCTTTATTGCTTGTGCATGCTTATTCTTTGCAGTGATAATTTAATTTTATCATAATGAAAATCATGATTAAATTTAAAAAACATATTTGACACACTTTACTCTCCATATTTAATCTGGAGAAAGGTACAGTGAAAGCCAGGCAATCGATCACTGAAGCTTATGGTAATGATGCTGTAGGTGTTGGCATGTGTTAGAAATAGTCTATGAAATTTTTTTAAAAGTAGATGGCCAACTCAAGGACAAAGAATACTTTGGAAGATCTTGGAATTTGGACAGTAATGAATCAGAGGAAGTTTTGAGAGGAAATGCAGTACAAATAATACATGAACTTACGGAAAAACAAGAGAGGGTTAAACCCACTCCTACTTCTATTCAAGCAGGAGATGATTACAGTAACATTTGTATCATATACAAATTTTAAGGAATATAAGACTTGTCTGTTTATTTCAGTTGGTAAGACAGCCACCCACCAATAACTTGATTGTGATTTCAAATCACAGCCAAGTGAAATGTTGATTTTATGAAAGGGTTTAACGTGACATGATAGCCAAACATTGAAGAGTTTACTCCTCTATATTTGGTGAGGATTGTTCTGGTTCTTGTTATGGAAGTAAAACAAAGTTTAATCAAACTTGGACTGGAGTCAGACAATAGATTATCAACTTATTTGAAATACACATTGGAAGAGAAAAGGACTTCTGGATAAGAAATTTGACCAATGTTTTTACTGCATAATAATGCCTGTTTTCAAGATCAGTACCAGATTAACTATATAGCAAAAGTAGCATTTGCTATGGCCCCACAATTTCAAGGGCCCCACACTAACTGCTTGCAAGCTATCAATTCTGATTCAGTGATTCTGCACATATAGTGCTATATTGCCTTCAACTTTTATGAATGACTGGATATTTAAGGTTAGCAATTTTAGACCATCACCATTTTTAACTGGAGTCATTATTTTTACACGGCAATTATTGGGGAAAATGAATAGTTATATGACCATGTGTATAGAAACAAATGTTTGTAACATATACAAACAAACGAATAAATAAATGTAAGTTTGTACACTGAAAAAATTAAAATTAAAATGTTACGTTTAACGTGTAGGAAACATGCAAGTTATCTTCATGTAATCAATTTGTAAGATAGAAAATATTGGTGTAATTTGTTGTCTTGAATACAAAACAGCAGCAGCAAGCTGGTAGTCAGTGGCCTTTATGTAACTTACATATCAATAATTTTTAAGTAGTGTCAGTCAAGTCCAGTGGATAAGTCACTCATCTGTCGATCTCCAAGTTGCACGTTTGATTCTTGGCAGGATTATGTTAATTCTATATGGTGGTTTGCTGTAGAATAACAGAAAACAGATACTGCGAAAGCAAAAGAAGAAGCGACAACAACTTTCAAATACTTTAAATGATACCTGTTTCTTAAAAAAATGTCAGACTCAACAGAATTCAACTTACAAAAACAAATTCTATTTATAACTTGGCCGGACATGTCCGCCTTCTTTCATCCTATCAAAAAATATGGCGGCTTCCTTACTGGAAGTAAATAAAACAAACTCTCCTGTTTGAGGGAGATAACTCAATATATAATGAAATACTTGAAAATACCAAAGTGAGCTGTATTTATACCTAATACTATAAAGATGATAGATGTTTGTTTCTTTGTTTCTTAATGATCTATAGGCTCCCAAACAGCTGTACCCTGTGAACTGCAAATTTCTGTACAAGGATAACTTGACCCAACAATGAACATAGGATAGATGGGGCTCTGGTAACCTGTAAAGTTCAATTTAGAGTCAGGTTGATTTCGTTATTTTCAAATCTATGGGAGACAAGTAATTTTTTAAAAAATTTGGCATATTCAAATCTAAGAGAAAGAAGTCATTTTTCCTCAAATTCACCTGAGTAACACCCCTCCCTTGAGGCCCAACAGGGAGGAGGGAGCCCCACTGATTATATTTATGAAATCTCTATAAAATATTTTTTGTATTCCTCTATTATATTTGAAGTTTTTTCGTGCACGCAAGGAAAAGGGTTGTATAAGCTCATTCACCCTTAATCAATTTTATGAAATTTCTATAAGATATAGTTTGTTTTCCTGCGTTGTTATATTTGAAGTTTTTTTTTGCTGGGCAATGCCGGGTACACCTGCTAGAATAATATAATACAAGAAGATAGTACATTAAAATGAGGATGACAATAAATAGTATTATTGTGATTATAGTGATGGAGTTAACTATGATGATGATTATAACAACACATTTGAAGGACACATACCATTTTTGATGGCTGTTCCAAAATACCATTTTTGATGGCTGTTTCAAAATTGTCTAAGAGGCAATTTCCTTTTAATATTTAATGTGTAGATTTTTGTAATATTTTCTCAGAAAAAAGAATTTTCATTTCAAGGGAACTTTTTCCCTTTTTGCTTAAATATCTTGGAGCTGTTGAATCAACCTGTTAAAGTTAATAAATCTTTCTAAAATATAATAAACAGATTTTATAAAAAGATTTTGCTCTCAAAAGAAAATCTTGCTTTCTTTTTTTTTAAAAATCTTTTTAACAGTGTTAAGGTTTCTTTTCTGGGAATGTCTACTTAAGTTTGATATTATTTTTTTCTCTTATATTGGCATATTCGTTTATAAATGATTACTGATGATGACAGCATTCACACTACACTCATTCCTTCTTCTTGTTCAGCCTTGCTTTTTCCTCTTACATTGTAATATTCATTAATATATAATTACTAATGATGACAGCAATCACGCTACAATTTCTTTATTCTTGTTAATATCCCAATTTTTTCTCTTACAATGGCATATTCATTGATATATGATTAGTGATAATAATAGCAATCACATTATTAGAAACCGTCAACCAAAACTGTCAACATGGTTTCTTGAGTTTTCAAGCTGGTCTGGCTATGTATGTATATATGTACAGAAAAAAAAACGTCAAGGAAAAACGTTTTTTTTTGTTTTAACACCTTGCCCAAGCTTTTACGGGGAGAGTCAATTTGCAAGGTCAGTTTATGCTAATATAGTCACTTAGTTTACATCTGGCAGCATTCACGCTTTTTTTTTTCCCCAAAATTCAGACTTATTTAGCAATCATCGCCCCACATAAGGTGAGAGAAGTATAACTTATTTGTTGATCAGCTTTTTTTTCTAATTTTTTAATTGATCACCCTGAATATGGCATGTGGCCCAAAGCCATTGGTTATGTGACTGTTTCTATAGAGTGAGTAACCAGACCAGTACTCTTTCTTTCTTCTTGGTCATCCTTCACATTTTTGTCTTATATTGTCATTCAATGCTATATAATTAATGATGATGACAGCAATCACATTGTGCACTTTCTTTCTTCTTTATCTCATTTTTATATGACATTGACATATCAACTAATATAACCTCAGTGTTTGCTTGGTTGGTTGTATACAAATTATGGCCAGCGAAACTGCTGGACCCTGAGTGCTGAAAATTAGTCTATCTAGGTAACTTGACTCAAAGGTGAATCTAGAGTAGGTGATGCTGACCCTGAAGTCACCAAAGGTTGCTATAAGTCAATTCAGCATCAAATCTCCTATTTCTGGCTGAATTGTAAAAAAAGACATCTTTTTAACTTATGCTGCATAAACCAGAAGCATCCTAATTGTAGGTATGTATGTATTGTATGTAAACATTTATTTATTTTTAAAAAAATAACTGTAGAGGTGGTGGTAGACAAGCAGTTAGCAGCACAGAAAACTGAATAGGCAAGCTAAGTTCAACATCCAACTGCATTTACTTTGCAGCAATGCCCTTGGGAAAGGCATGAATAGGAGTAAATGATGCGATTGACATTGAAGAAAATTTTTGATCAAAAAGAATTCCAATACAGTATTTAGGTAAACTAGTACAGTATTTTGAAAGGAAAAATTTGTTATTTGTTGATTTGTTCTGTTTTTGCAAATTTTTTAAAAAGTAGAGCATAACTATTTTCTCAATAGCTTCAAAGCAACGATTCTGATAGAATCAACAGTACCTGACCAACAGAAGATTGGCAGCATCTTTTTTAAAGCAATTGATACAAAGTATCATGTAGTCATGTGATAGCCTATTCATTTTATATATTCATTTATTTAACCTTTGCATGGTCAGGGATTCCCCTAATGATTTTCATTAGGGAATTGTAGGCCTCTAATTTACTGACAGAGTGGGTATGTTAAATATTATGGGGGGATGGGCAGCCCCATAATCTGCCATAATTGTGACTTTCCAGAAAAGATGAACAAACTGGATTTGGCCGATGAATATTAGCAAGAATCTTATCCATTGCAAAAATACATTTCAAATTCACTGGAAATCATCTTATAAAGGGAAGAAATTTGCCGACAGAAAGTTTTGGTAGTGGCTTCAAATCTGTTGTTTCTCTTCAGATTAAATTTTTTTTTCTTTATTTCCACAGCCTGCTTCGAGATGATCTCCATAATACTAGACTGGGAAAATAAAGGAATCAGAATAGACGGCAAATACCTGAGTAACCAAAGATTTGCCAACTACAACATATTTTTTGCAGAGAACCTCCATGACCTCCAACTAATGCTAGATGAACAACGAAAAAAGCTTTCACATGAACAAACATGTTGAAAATAAATGCACAATGATCAAAATCAAAAATGCAAAGCTGGGCAAAGTAGTCCATTACATCTACCTAGGACAACGAGTCCCCAAGAAGAAGAAATCAAGCAAAGAATCACTCTAGGGTGGCAAGCCTTTGGAAGAGCAAACTCAACCTTCAAGAACAAGAAAATCATAATAGTCCTAAAAAGAAGGATATACAACCAATGCATCCTCCTGATAGTCACCTATAGAGCTGAAACATAGATCTTAACCAAAGACTGACCCGCAAACTGAGAACCATGCAATCCGCACATGAGAGAATCATGCTCAACATCAGATGAAGAGACCACAAGATTGCACAGTATGTTAGGAGGAGAAACTCAAATGGTTTGTTGCGAGAATGGCAGACAACCAATGGACATCACAACTCACAACATGAATCCCCAGAAATCAAATGTGGAACTAAGGTCAGCAGAATATGATGATGAGACAAACTGGATAGGTTGAAAAAATATTGGCCCATGATAGAGAGATGTGTCAAATTCTTTAGGAAGGTCTATGTCCAACGTCAGATAATAAAAGACTGATGATGATGATGATTTTTTAATTTTATCATGGCGTTATGCTTGCCGTTGGACAGTTGTAAACTTATTAGACATTTTTCAGTTTTTCTTTTCCTCTTTTTGAAAGTTTCTACCTACTTTTTGTCAAATCTATGTGTTTTCAAAATATCCAACTAAACAATTTCATTTCTTTTGTTATGTCTGATAATTCCAATTACTCATTCTTTTTACATAGTATTGTCTCATCAAATTATTTCTCAGTTTTATAGATTTATCTGGTCCTTCATTTTTCTTCAAAGGAAATCTCTAAGAAAAATGGTGAGATAAATAAATCATTATTTATTTATAAAACACAGCAATTTCAACAAAAGTTATTTGGTTTTCATGTCTATTATACTGATAAAGAATTGCTGTATGTTCACTCGTGGACATTCTAACTATTATTCTCTAAGAAATTTGTATAGCTTTGAGGTGAGTGGTCACTCAATACAATGGCCAACAGTATATAGAATAACAAATACTCTAGCCCTTTCATGTCCAGTGGCTTCTGTGATATACACTAACAATTTTCCACTTGATCCACCCACCCTACACTGTCCACTCTCATTAGAACCATTTAGGCATATTAGCACCACTTGTGCCTTTTCTTCTTTTTTGAGGACTTCCTTTAACCAGCTTTGATTCTCACTTGAGTTTGGTAATTAGTGTGTTGGTCATAGTAGCGGGCAGCTCACCTCTTCAACTGACTGGGTCATATGTCTCAGAATATTAGAGCTGTTGCAGAAAGGATAAAAAGAAAAGTGTTGTATGTAGAAGGAAATATACGGGCAAAAATGAGTAAGAAGAGAGAAACTATCAAGGAATGAGAAAGAATGTCAACAAAAAAAAGAGAAGGAGCAGACAAAAATATTAAAGAAGGAAAAAAGAGAATTTAACCATGTTTGTATTCAACAAGAAAGAGTAAAGAAGAATGAATGACTAAGAAAATATTCATTTTGTAAAGGTTTCTCTGAGCTTAAATATCTGCAGCTATTTTTATACTGTTCAGAACCTGTTAAAGTAATGAAATCATGGCTCTGACAATTCAAATATCTAAAAGAAATTGAAAGCAGAAACTATCCATGAAGATCATTTACTTGAAAACAAACTGAAGTGAATCTGTGAAAGTCGTTGTCTCTATTTCAGGCATTCAGAAACATACATAATGATTTTATTGGAAGAGTGCAAGCCTCTATTTGCTGACAAAGTGAGCGTACAGACCTCTGATTTGCCAAAAAACAGTGGGGGCACACCCAATGCCCCTTTGGCACACCTTTGCAGGCATTAGTTTTCACAAACAGATTTTGTGTGTGTGTTTACATGCTTTAAAAGCAAATTTTGAGTAACATATTAAGATAATGCTTGACTAAATGTAGATGCCTATTTGATCATTTCTTGTAATAAGCTTATGACTCTGGGTCAATGAAATGCTGTCAGTTGGAAATTTTACCTCAAGAAACATTGACTAATTTTTTTATCAATCATAAATCATAATATTGAAATGAATCATTGAGAAATTGGATACAGTAGGGTAATAAGGAGATTGATTTAAAACAGTTGTGAACAGAATTATATTGGATAACAGAAAGTGAAGTTATTCAGAAAAGAGAAGAGTAAGACGATCATATAAATCATTTTAACCATTTTTCACATTTTCATAATTCCATGGTAACTTTTAGAACAACCAATATCTATTGATATGTACACAAATTATTATAGGTGCTACTTTTTACCTCAGCTATCCCAGCCGATAAGCCATCCCAGGTGGAAATTCCAAATCTAGCAATTTTCAAAATTGTTTTAGCAAATTTTTGTGTTTATTTTTTCTATTTCGTATAAAAAAATTTGTTAATGATTACAGGGGATCAGATACTTTCATGCTCTTCCACAACTTATTTATTCAAATTATTGTTGAAAAAACTATTTGTCAAAAGAGTAAAGATTGAAAAGCAAAGAGGACGATCTCATTGAATAAATCTTATAAAATATAATCAGCCTAAGTGGCATTAATTGATATCATGTAGGACTACGCAATTCTAGGTAGCATGATAATTTTTACCCCAGCCACCCCAACTGATAAACCATCCCAGCCAGAACCAGAGATAATATTTCACAAATAAAATAATCAATTATAAATAAAATCTGTAGGATTGCACAGCTGATTGCTTTGAAATGTTATGTTATAAGTATAATAACAAACTTATTTGAAAAATTTTGGATGTTGACTTTGAATCTTACTGCTTCATTCTAGTGTTGCTAATTTAGCTTTTTTTCTTGCTAGCCTCAAAATCACAAATCTTGCATCTAGCTCCAAATCTAACATCTCTCAAAATTGTTATAGCTAATTTTTGTTCTTTTTCTTTTCTTTTTTCATTGCAGTTTTTTTATTTGTTAAATTTACTTATTTAGTGCTATTTTCTTGTTCGAGAGAGGACTAAGAAATCTTTTGTCTGTCCAGTGTATTATCTTTCTTTTGCTCTTCTCTCTACTACTGGCAACATTACTAGCAGCGGTAACTTGACTAATAGTAGTACTATAACACTTTGCTGAAGTCTATATTTTGATTGCAAAATTGAGTCCGATATGATATTAATTAATACCACTTAGACTAATTATACCATCACAACATTTATTTGATAAGGTTGTCCTCTTTGCTTTTTAATCTTTACTCTTTTGACAAATAGTTTTTTCAATGATAATTTGAATAGATAAGGTGCAGAGAAGCATAAAAGTATCTGATCTCCTGCAATCATTTACCAATTTGGAAAAAAAAATCTAAATAAAACAATTGTACATAAATTCAACAGAAAATATCAGCTATTAAAAGAAATAGAAAAAAAAAGCAGAAAAATTTACTAAAACAATTTTGAAAATTGTTAGATTTGGAGCGAGCTAAATAATGGAGTACTTTGCTTGAATTTCTTTCTGGGATGGCTTATCAGCTGGGATAGCTGGGGTGAAAAGTATTACCAATAATAATGTGTGTACATCAATAGATATGGGTTGTTCTAAATTTTACAATGGAACTATGAAAATCTCATTATATAAATGCTCTTGTCATTTTTTGTCTGTTGGTTTCTGTAACAAACAGAAAGACAGAAAAGGGATAAAGCAAAGCTCTACTGAGTCTGTATGTCTGCATCTGCATCACTACTGCTACTGCTGCTGAAGTCTTAGTAGTAGCATGGAAAACAATTCCACTAAATGTAGGCACCTCTTATTTTTCATGAATAAAACTAATGTTTTTTCCATAGTGAAAAAAAAAAATTTTTTACCTAATTCTATTGCCTTATCTGATTACGATTGAAGAAATCTCTGATTATGTAAGCACTGCAAATTCTCGTCAACTGGCAATTGTTTGAAGTTGACAGAAAATGATTTTTTTTTGTCTGCGATAAATACATTTATTCTAAAATATATACTTTCATAATTTACCCTTGTGTAATTAATTCTGTCAAGTACTGTGGTAGTCTGATAATATCTTGCCCGCTAATTGTTTTTATTCATTTTTCTAAATGAAATTTTCAAAGTGGAGATGAACTTTAATTATGCCCAAAGACAAAATAATCTATTTGGTCACTATTTCCGGTAGGATTAGTGTTAAATTTTAAAATCCTTTCGTGATTATTTGGATATGTATAATGAAGAAGGAAAATTCATAAGGTACTTTGAAAAAAATAACTAAATTCAGCCATTTCCATTTGACTTGAGTAGTTTTGAAATTCGAATGAGAGCAATAATTATCACTGGTAGCATGATATATGTTACTTCATGCATATATTGTTAGACATAGTCTCTATGGCAAGCAGGGAAACAGTTGCCTAGAAAATGAGGATAATGATTTTGTCAGATTAGGAACGCGTTTATATAGAGGAAAAACCGTCTCAAAATAAATGTTTATTCTTGGCAAAAAAAGTCCCCCTATATAAAAAATAATATGAAATGGCAGAAAAGTGCCCCAGCAAATATTAATAAGAGTGACCATCAAATTTAGGAGATTTTTTTCTCCCTCAGATACCCACATGAATCTAATTCTGTTTATAGAATGACACCTCTACAAATCAAGCTAAAATCTGTATTACAGTTTAGCAAATTACAAACCTTGTTTTCTAAAAGAACATTGCAATTTGTATCTCTGTATGTTGTCTGCTTCTTTTTACGCATGCAATTTGTGCTTGGTTTTGCACATTCAGCAATTCTACAGAAATAGATGAATAGACACTGGGGATAAATTTTGGAATATTGTATGTATACCATTCCCAGACTGTAATAGGTACATCGAGTAGTTATTGATACAGAATATAAAATTTGTTAAATCGGCTTCATTTGTTGTTTACTGCACTCCTCATATGCGATACAAATTGCTTCATTCATGAATGAAAGCGAAGAATTTTGGAATTAATTATGCTGGATTCTCACAGATTTTCCATCATGATTAAGCGAAGATTGTGCAGAGAATAGGATTCTGTGAGGAATGATCCATTTCAAAATTAGAAACCATCGACCAAAACTGTCAACATAAGTTCCTTCAGTTTTCAAGATGGTTTGGCTGAATATGCATTTATTGTGTATACAGGCTGAACAATGTTGCTAGTGGACTTGGAATTTAAACATTTACTCGTTATCACATTGTGAATAAACATTTTTTGTTTTTTTTGAAAATTCCCCACCCAGATAAATTTTTAGAGGGGGATTCAATTTGTAATGTAAGTTTATGCTAAATTGATCCCTTAATTTGTGTCCAGGAGAATTTCTGCTTGTTTTTTTGAAATTCAGACTTTTTTAGCGATCGCTTCTAAACAGAATGCGAGAAAAGTAACTTATTCATTGATCACCCTTTTTTGAAATTTTTAATTGATCATCCCAAACACAATATGCTGCCAAAAGACGTTGGTCACGTGACAGTTTTATTGAATGACTAACCAGACCTGTTTCTGTATTTTCTTCATCTTTTTCTCTCACTCCAGCTCATTCATTCATCTTCTACTCTGCTTTTATTCTTATCATTTTTCTTCCAGTAATATTTTTCTTCCTTTACTCTTTTTTTTTTTACTTCTTAATCGTTATCTTTTTTCTCCTTTTTTTAAAAAAAATCTTTCATTTGTAACTTTCTTTCCTCCTTCTTTTTGTCAATATGAATGTGTCTTTTTGGCCTTGACTTTTTCTTCATCCCTCTTCTTCTATGTTCATCTTTAACTTTTTTTTATTTTCATCCTCTCTTTTTTAACCCTGACTCTTTCTCTTTTCCTTTCTCCCCTCACTCTCTCAGTTTTTTTTTAATTTTTTTCTTTCTCGTTTATTCGTTGATTTTAAATCTTTCTTCCTTTACAATTAAGGTTCATTCTTTTTCATCATGCTCCCTATTCCAAGCTTTTTTATTATTACACTTTCCAATTCATCACTCCACATTTTTCTCCCCTTCTTTTTCTTTCAACTTCTTCTCACTTATAACAGTCTTTTCATCTCTCTATATTTCATGCGGAATTTCTGTTTTTCTTGGATTTTTACTTTTCATTGTATCTCTCATTCTTTAATTTCATTCTTTCCCTTTATTTCACTCTCTCTCACTCTCTCCAATCTCATTATTCCATTTTCACTCTCTCTCTCTCTCTCCCTCTCTCTCTCTCTCTAAAGTCAATCTGAAAAGGATCTGAGCAAAATGAGTCCCTCTCAGTGACATTTTTTATGATGACAGTAATATTTCAGGAATTATATATTTCGAAAGATGATTCCTCTAGTACTACCATTCAGATGCCTGCAACTCAGCGAAAAATTATCCATTTTCAAGCATTCTGTAAATGGTTCAATGTCTTGGTTTATTTGTTCGATTCAGAATACATTTTTGGATAAATTCATTGAGGCTATGAAATAACAAGACTTGGCTCATTTAAGTAGAACCACAGGTTGCATGCATGAACTACACAGTATACAATGATTAATCAGTAAGCCTAAACAACCCCTGGAAGTTTCAATCTTCTTGCACCTCCAGTTCACTGTTATGAATCGCTAGAAATAGACATGTTTTCCTGTTGTGTCATAAAAATGGTGAGTTGAAAAATCTAGCAATACATTAATTTGAAATTTCAGGTGAAATTGAACAAAACAGTTAATTACTGTACATACTTGAGTAAAGGTCATTCTCATATAAAAGTTGACCCCCCTTTTTTCTGCTAAAAAGAATTGTATTTTTCCATGCATCTCACTTAAAAGTTGACTCTAATTCTTAACAGACAATAGATTAACAGTTGGGAATCAAGGTATAATCCTGAACATGAATGTTATGATGAGGAAATTAACTTTTCTATTCTGATATGTTCTGATGTATGCATCAAAACACACATCTCACTGAATACTTCGCCGAGAAATTATAAATGAGACCATGTTACTATTATAAATACTGATAATCGCATTTAATATTGACTTGCATTATCCTGATAAGCCATTGCTCCTGAATTCAGTGGTAATGTGTATTTCTTAGGAAATGTTTAATTTCTGCTGTGTCTGTTTGGTGGTCATGTAAACAGTCATGAGTAGCAACACAGCTAAGCTAAAATTCATTAAGGTCATATTATTACTGGGTCAGAATATCACATCATCATTTCTCTTATAAGCTAGGCTGATATGTATTTATTGGTAGCTCACTGTAATTACCATATCTCGGAATGAGTACTTACGGTAATTATGGTACATTTCTGCAACTTAAAACCATGATAACTCAAGTCTGCCTACCATTTGCAGATGTAAACACAGCTATGGATAGCAACACAGCTAGGCCGAAATGCATTAATAATATATTATTAATAAAATACTACTGATCTATTCTTTTTTTTCATTAATGTTTTGCTCTTGTTTCACTGCATAGCAGAATTGGATTTCTTCCTGCCTTCATGATGGATTTGATTGGACATGCAGCTGTTGATGATTTTTCCTGGCTACAATGATCAACAGTCTGACAGTCAAATGTCGGATAATTTTCAACAAAAAAAATACCAATAGCTCAAAATGTTAGTTTAAGCATTACAAAAATAGATGAAATATAAAAAAAGGAAAAGGAAGAAATTGGCACAAAAATTTTAAAAATGTATAAGAGCTACACGGCTTTATTTATGTGTTTTATTAGTAGGACATGTGTTTTGAGGCGAAGAAATATGAGTATTAATCATTGTAATTCATTGTTTTTGTTTTTATTCATTTAGAGACCATTTGGGCTTCTGCTTATCGGTACAATATTTTGTATTGTAGTGTGAATTTTAGACCCTGAAAAGTAGCATCATGTAAAAGTCGACCCTCCAAATTCAACCTTGAAAAATAATTCAAAAATTCAACTTTTTCATGAGTATATACATCATTAACTGCAAAAGATGTTTGTCATAGGAAAATTGGATCAAATAGTATATTTAAATGTAGTTGTTCAAAATTTTACAATAAAATATAATTTTTCCAAGGAATTTGTATTCATTTTTTCAATACGGAGACAGATAATGAATAAATTGATGACAGATTTTGTTAAAGCATGACATAAATGAGAGAGCTGTTTGGAATGGAAAATTCAGAAACTTGTTATTTATTTCATTAATTAGCTCCTCAGTAAGAAATCAGTCTTTCAAGTAATGTTTTGCTGTTGATTTCAGTTTTATACAAATTATAATTGATATTTGATTTATGAAGCAAGTTGCACAATAGCAGAAAGAATTATTGGCCTAAGAGAATTTTATCATACTTTCTTTGACGGTGAAGCAAAATCTTTATTTTTTAAGATTTTTATCAAATATTTTTAAAATTTTCGTTTCCTATAAGAAATTATGAGATTATTGACATTATCATACAATATATAAAGACTAAAACCAAAGTTTACTTACATGCATGGTCAGATTTTCAGCAATTATTTATTACCGCGGTGAAAGAGGTACTTGTATTCAATCATGCCTTTCCTTCCATCTTTCTTTCTGTCTATCTATCTGTCTGTCAGTCCACACAATATCTCCAAAAGTACCCAATGAATTTCAAATAAATTTTGTGGGAGAGTGGGCAATGCAGTTAGGTAGAATTGGCTAAATTTAGGGGCGTATTCAGGAATTTTTTTTATTGAGAAATATTTGTCTACATGATATCTCCAAATATTCCAAATGAACTTTGATAAAATTTTGAGGAAGAGTGAAAAATTGGTTATGGAAAAAGTGATTAAATTTGGGACGGATCGATCCACTAACACCTCCCCTACATTGTAGTTATATGTCCACAGCACAAAATATTGCCAAAAGTTCATGCCTGTCTACACAATATCTTTAAAAGTTCTCAAAGAATTTGAAAAAAGTTGGTTGAAGAGTGGACAATAGGCTAGAATAGAAGAAGTGATTACAATTTGGGACAGATCCATGCAAAGATACCTTCCTTCCAGCGTAATTATATTTCCATACTATATAATATCACCAAAAGTTCATGACTGTCCACACAATATCTCCAAATGATCTCAATAAATTTCAGTGAAATGTGGTAGGTCAAGCAATGGACAATGGGAGAGGTGATCAAATTTTGGGGTGGATCCATGCACAATTACTCCCCTGACAATGGTGTTGGGAGAGATAAGTACTCTCTGAGTACTTTCTAGTTTTGGACTAGTATTTTCTTCCATGACTATGAAAAACAATGACAAAACTGATGATAGCATGTTTTAAAAGAGCATTAGAAAATAACTCATTTAGACTCCGTTTGCTGGACATGAACTTTCACCAGGATTTGCCAGACCTCTCTAACATGGGCGTCGTGGAATCAATACTTTCTGAACTTGTCTATTCGTCATACTATCTTATATTTTTCCAGCCACAGTTTTACATACGATCTCTAGGGATCCATATTGTGAGTTGTTATGTCTATCGGTTGTCTGACATTCTTGCAACATAACCAACCCATCGCCATTTGAGTTTTCTAATGGATCCAATGATATCCCTGACTCCTGTTTTTTCTCTAATATATTATGCTGTCTTGTGATCTTGCCATGTGATGCTAAGCATGATTCTCTTATGAACATGTTGCATTGTTCTCAGTTTGAGGGTCAATCCTTTAGTTGGGTTCCATGTTTCAGCTTCATAGGTGACTATCGGGAGGATGTGTTGGTTCTAGCCCCTTCTTTTTGAGACTAATGGGTTTTCTTGTTCTTAAAGCATGAGCTTGCTCAACCAAAAGCTTGCCATCTTAGAGTGATTCTTCCTTTGATTTCTTCTTCTCTTAATGGTCCCATGGAGATTTGTCGTTCTAATTATTCACCAAAGAATTAAAACTTTGCCAAACCATCAATATATCATAGATTTTGTTAGTGCTTAATAGGATTTTGTGTATCACCCGCCATTTTTATTCATCTACCTTTCTGCCATATTGAATTTATTGAAAACACATTTTTAGGACTCCACATGCAAAATATTCAGAATATGTGCTGAACAAGTCATGACTCTCCAGAAAATTTCATCTACTTTATTTTTTATATCGAGTGCCAATATTTACAAATACATTTCCAGAATGCTAATATGATTTATCTGATACTTAATTTATCCAAAAACTATTCACAAGTTGTGATAGGATATTATCTATTTACTCATATCTTATCCAACTTAAAACCTACTGTTTGGCTGACTGAACCCTATATTTGAGAAACTAGCAGGTAACATTGATTGATCACAAGATTCACTGAACAACTGAATTTATAATCAACTTAATTTTAATAATTTACCACTCATTAACAGGCTGAAAAAAAATAACAGATTGATGTATCCTGACAATGACTTGTCTTACTCAAGCAAAATGACGGACCTCTTTGTGGAAGAACTGATTAAATTTTTGGGTGGATCTACACACAGTTACTCACTTTGACAATGGCGTTGGCAGAGTTAAGCACTCTCTGAGTACTTTCTAGTTTTGGACAAAGATTTTTCTTCCATGACTGTGAAAAACAATGACGAAATGTGGCTCATTGTAGAATTTCACAGAGTTTTGCCTTGCAACTCAAAATCTGATTGATTACTTGTCAAAATATGTAACTGATGACCTGACCAAATATTTCCAACTTGATCAACAGAGCTTACTTTGACTGTTCTCCATTTGATAGAATAATGGATGAAAAACATATAATACCGACTTGATTCTGTAACTTAGCCTTGTCATATGCTATTAGGCAGGCATTTTCAAAAGACACAGTTGCAGCTTATGACCTGCAAATTTGTATACAAGTATGAATGAATAAAGGCAATGACCTCCAATGACTCCTAAAGGTCAATTCCATGTTAGGTCAATTTTGGCATTTTCAGATCTAATAGAGACAGCTGTGCCCTACTGTCTGTGTACAAGGGTGAACACAAGATAGATGGTGCTGACCTCAAGTGACCTCTAAAGGCTGATTTTAGGTCAGGTCAATTTTCATGTTTTCAAATCTAAGGAAGGCTAGTATACCCTATGGCCAGCATATCTACAAGGTTTAATTGATTCATTGATGGCTATATGATAGGTTATGCTGACCTCTGGTGATCTCTAAAGATCAGTTTAAGATCAGATCAATTTTAGCATTTTCAAAAAAGGTTAATTTTGGCATTTTCAAATCTGGGATGGCTACATCTCATGGGTTCCAAATATGTGTACAAGAGTACAACTTGACCAGAGTATGATACATAGGATAGGTGGCATTGACCTCTGTTGACCTCCAAAAGATTCAGAATCAGGTAAATTTTCAAACTTGAGGCAGACAGTTTCACTCTACCTGCTGCAAAATTGTGTACATGGATATGAGGTTGAACACAGGATAGGTGGTACTGACTGCAGGTGACTTGTAAGGGTCAATTCAAGGTCAGATCAATTTTGGCATTTTTGACCCATCTGAAGGTCTCTGATCCTTACTTTGAGAAGTGTGAGAACTTAATACATGACTGTCATGTTATTTTATTGTATTTTGTAACCATGTTGAGTGACGTCCCTTGAATCATGTCACAGCGTCACCCCCAATAAAAGGTCAAAGACAGACTCAATCTTGATCATGTTTACACTACACTTGTTGTTTCTTCTGCTGTCTATTAAGTGCTAAAAGATGGTGTCAGAAGAAGATATCTACATGAAACTATGAGCAGCAACAAGTGAATAATACACTTGGACATCTACAGACATTGCAAATGTATATGATTTTGAGTTACAAGACAAAACTTTGTGAAATTACACAACAAGCCGCATTTCATCAATAAAACCCTTTACTTTCGATAAACCTGAGCAATGAAGAAAGTGGATATGTAGATTTATATGCCATAAAAGAGCGTCCAGACAAAATGAATAATTGGAGACAGACCAAGTAGATACTCTGATGTATTGTATGGGTAATAAAATTTAAACTTTTGTTGGAGAAAACAGAAGATTGGGATATAGTCAAATCAAAGCTTGACAAATATTTTATTGCCAAGCAATGTAATCTACAAAGAGCCAGATTCAACCCCCAATGTCAGTTAAAAGGTGAGTCAGTTCATTCATTCATTACTGGTCTCCCTGTGTTAGCAAGGAACTGTTGTTTTGGCGATCTCCAAAATGAACTTATTCACGATAGTATTGTTGTTGGGGGGAGGGACTAAGCTGTCAGAGGACCTCACAAATGATGTAAGACCTCACTCTAGATGGCACTGTGAAACGAGCATGCCGAATTGAAATAATCAAATCACAGCAATAATCATTAAGATTATCTGACAGTATCTCAAGTGATCGGTTAAGCGATAACAATGCTGCTGAACATTCGGTTGATGACTACAAAAACCACAGATAGGGTTACAACAAACATAAGGCTAAGAGCAGGAGGGAAATCCCAGCAACAATTACCATGTTCCAAAGCTAAATGATTTCAGACCTATGGGCATCTACTGTGGGGTGCAAAAGGCGGGCTTGCCCTCCTCTGAATCAGGCCTTCTCATATAGTGCGAGTTGGTTTGAAGGGCATCAATGGATCACTATGAATAGTGATAGCTGAGAACAAGTCATAGATAGGCAACCTATTTTTGGACATATCTTTTTGCCCCATCCCCTTGTATATATATTCTTCTGCCACTCCCTGGCAGATGTGGTCCCGGAACTGATGTATTCTTTTGAAGGCATTTTGAGCTGATGCTTGGTTGTTCAAGACTTTCCCTTGCAGGAAGTGGTTAAAAAGCTTGAAAAAGTAGTTGTTGTAGAGGTCTGGTGAGTAATTTGAGTGAAGTAGAGTTTAGTTGCTTAGTTTGTTCAATTTCTCCAGGGTCATTTGCAAAATATGCAAGCTTTTTTTGCTTTCCATTCAGTGTCATTTGTGTGACATGTTAAGCTTTCTTGCTTCTCCAATTTGATACAAATGTTGAACGATTGTCGAGTTGTTTTGTGTGTGTCTGCCTCAACAATGGCCCACAATTGGATGTTGTCTATCACAGAAGGATGTTCACATCTTCAAGGCTCTTGTGTTTTTTTCAAAATTTTGGTACCAATGTTGAACTGTACACTGGTCAAATACTTGTTTGATATTGTGAGCAGTTACTGCTGCTTTACATCCCATTTTAAACAACGAAATCACTTGAATTTGCTTTTCTTCCATCTTTGATTTGACAGCCTCAAATAAGCCAGAATAAATAGTAAAGAGAAAACATTCAGCTTGAATAAATAGAATGAAATTCATGCTTCAAAACGGTATATTACATGAACATAGTTAAATAATAGTTTATTCCAAAAATAAGTTTCAAATAACAAAAAAATTACTTTCACACCAACCTAATTATATACCTTCATGTCCAAAGACTAGGCCGAATAGGAAAGTTCATTCCAAATCTAGAAGACATGACAAAACCATTATGAGGCCTGGTAAGTCAGAAGAATACCTTCATCTGGGACAAAAAAGAGCATTCAGTTCTATTAAAATATCATGGCATTCAGCCCTTATATTATCGCTGTACAGTCCATCAAAGAAGACTAACTTCTGCAGATAGTTCATCCTATGGCCATGGAGTAGTGTTACAACAACTTCAGGAAGACATGAAAATGTATCCTGTTGCCCAAATTCACATACCATGTCAGAAACTGAAACTCATTATGCACGGATTGAGAAAGAGATTCTGGACGTGTAAGCTATTCTCAGACTACCTCATAGGATTACAATTTAAACTGATCATAATCCTCTTGTTACAAATGCAGATATTTTGTATGTATCTAGTGAAGTACAGCTATATAGTACGCCATGTAAAGAATCATACACTGCTGATGCCTGGTCGAGAGCCACAACCAGCACTGGTCCAACTAAATAGAACAAGAACTTCAAGGAATCCCTACAATCTACTGAAAAACACCCAGAAAAACTAAGAAAAGCCACCAAAACTGACAAGATATGTGATTACAACTCAAAATATATGAGAAACCATACTGGGTCCATCGCAGCAACATCAAGAATAGACTGCTGATGTATTGGATCCATATTTTAGTTCCTCTGTCATTGAGACTGGCCATGATTAACAAAATCTACTCTGGCCACCAAGGGATCACCAGAATCTAACAAAGAGCTTGTCAATCAATATGGTGGCCAGGTCCATCCAATCAAATCAAAAACACTGTTGAGAACTGTGCAACATGTACCAGGCTGAGACATCCACCAGTTAAACCACTCATGACAACAGAGCTTCCAATACACATTCCAGCCTCTGATTTGTTTGAGCTGAAAGCTCATATCTAAATCATAGTCATTTACTCCTTCAGATATGCAAGACCTTGTTAACCTCACTCACTTCCAAAGTAGTTGAAAGCCTGAAATCTATATTTGCCAGATACGAAGTGTCCGTGGATCTGTGAGTTGAGAATTGATCCTGGAAGCTAATATACCTCAAAAGACTTTGCTAATTTTGCGAATGACTGGGGATTATCTCAGGACATCACTAACAGTCCACGTTTCTCCCAAAGCAACAGAGCAGCTGACGCATGTACAAAGACCATAAAAAACCATACCGATGAAAGCAAATGACCCATATCTCTCCTTGATTGCCTACAGAGCAACATCTATGGACTGTGGTTTTAGCCCTAGTGAATAACTAATAGGGTAATGTTTGAAGACTAATGTTCCAAACCATCGAAGTCAACTCATTCCTAATTGACCAAAAAGCTAAATAATGAAAAAACCATCTCATAAAAACAATGAAGTGAATGAATTGGAGATCACTGAAAACTTCCAACCACTAACAGGTGATGCTGTTGAAACAGTAAGTCTACCTTCTATTCCTCGAAATGTACAAAGACCAGGTCTGGATGACTATCTACCAAATTGGATCTTTAAAGAAATATGTATGGTTCTTTATTAAGATGTGGACATTATCATGAACATGTGTCATTTTTTTTTTCTCAATGTGGACATTATCATGAACATTTATGTGTCATTTTCTTTTGTTTTTTTTTCAATCTCCAGATATTTTCACACTCAAAAAACTCAAATAGGGAAATGGTTTGTTATCTCATTGTATTTTGTAATCACATTACAGGAATCAGACCAATGAGCTGAACTAAAAGCAGAATATTTACCTCTAAGGACAAGTAAATCCAAGTGCAGTGTTTTAGTCATTATTTGCTTGTGTCATGCATAAAACTCGCTATATACAAGAAAAATGATTTGGTTGACCAACCCTTAAAATAAACAGCACATAATGAGAATGAAGAGACGCCTCCATTTGTGTGTTCATACTGACATTAAAAGGTGTTGAAGGACAAAAATTTGAAGAAATTTCCAAGAAAAAATATCATATGATTCCACCTCCTCTCAATTCGATGATTTACTTATTTCACTTTTGCAGTCTGGTCAGCATTGAGTTTCATTCATTATAAAGAAAAGTCATAGGGTAGATATTTTGCTATAAAAAAAATCATGTATAATAATCATGTTGAGAATAAGAACATAACTGTTAAGATAGAAGATGCAAAACTCGGCAAGGTAGATCACTACATCTACCTAAGACAACGAATCTCCATGAGATCCTCAAAAGAGGAGGAAATCAAGCAAAGAATCACTCTGGGGTGGCAAGCCTTTGGCAGAGCAAGCTCAATTTTCAAAAACCAGATGATCCCAATAATCCTAAAAAGAAGAGTATACAACCAATGCATTCTCCAGATAGTCACTTATGGAGCTGAAACATGGAACCTAACCAAGAGACAGACCTACAATCTGAGAAGCATGCAACGCATGCATGAGAGAATCATGCTCACATGGAGAGATCACATGACAGCAAAGTATATTAGGAAGAAAATCAGAGTCTGTGACATCATAGAAACTATTAAAAAACTCAAATGGCAATGGGCAAGCCATGTTGCAAGAATGAAAGACAACCAATGAACATCACGACTCACAACATAGATCCCCAGAGATCGCATGAGAAACCGAGGCCGACAGAACACAAGATGGAGAAATGAACTTGACAAATTCAGGAAATGCTGGCTCCACGACACCCATGATAGAGAATAGCAGCGAATCCTGGGGCAGGTCTATGTCCAACGACGGACATTAAAAGACTGATGATGATGATGATGATGATGATGAATAATGAATAATCAAATAAAGTGTTGTATTAGTATCAGTAATTCAGTATAGTGTGTACATTATTTAGCCATTTTTTATCCTAGAATTCACTGGTTAGGGAAATCCATTACTCTGACACTTCTCTGGTCCCAAGCTTGCTGGATTAGTGAGGTTAAACCTGTATACTAAATGATAAGCACTTGAATTAGTATATATCTATATATTCATATGATTAATCAGTCACCATGATTATTATATGTGATAAATGGTTAATAGATTTTTTAAACAAGGAGTTAATTATTGTATAGATATGACTGACTGCTGAAATGAACAAGTTCTAGACAATCTTAAGATGGTGTGATGATTTAGGCAAGGTTCAGGAGATATTGGCTTTGTGACCCCAGTGATCTGGCGAATCTTGGGGAATGTTCATGTCCAATGACGGATATAAAAAAACTGTTGTTGCTGATGATGATGAACAGACCCAATCAGTAACTACTTGGTTAATAAGTAACAAGATGTCTGATTAAATATTAATAAACATGAACGTCCTCAATCATTAATCATAAGACTAAATTCACCATTGATTGGACACTTGACTGAGTGACTAATCAGACATATAACCGATTGTATAAAACAATGATTGAACAACTGATTCATTTACTACTCGTCTATGTCGTAAGTTTGTTGCTTGACTAAGAGATTAATCATTCGGTAGCTTGACTGGTTGACTATATAATTGGCAGTCCATTTGTTTAATACTTACTTGACTGATCACAGGCTTGATCACTTATGTACCTGACTGAGTCACTTAATCACATAGCAAAGTGATTGAAAGACCACTCAGTTCAGTGGTCATATTGTTTACTGACCAATTAACACTTTAGTTTATGGACTGACTGGCTCATTATTTGTTTGAAGAAGTGACCATTATCAATCACTCGACACGCAGCTAAATAACCATATGGCTGACAAGCCATCGGTTAGCCACCAGCCACTTAACTTATAAACTGTTTGAGTAAATGACCATTTTGCTGAATAAGTTGACACTATTATTCACCACATTGTTCACTGTCTGACTGATTAATCATCAAATTTCAGGCTTGGAATGTTGTACCTCAGAGAACAATGGACTCATTTTGATCTACTTAGATTCAGCCTCTGATCAACTTGATTCTTAGTGGGATTTTACTCCTATAGACTGTATAACCACCCACAAATTCTCTACTTTATATAGGTATGGTTAAACAGATCTTGTCCTTAGAGCCAACCTTTCTCCTGAAGGTATGTATTCTGTTATAAACATTATATACCCCTTTTCCGCTTTCACCCAGATCCATTTCCACTTCCTCCTTTGGCCTACTTGACCAAGGCTAGAGACATACCCTTCACATGTGTACAGGAAGTATACTCTATCCAACTTCTGGGTTGGCAGAAAGGATTCATCAAAGAGGAGACACCTACGAAAGAAAGATATTATTATTCAGTTTCTCATGTGAACTGCCTTATCCAAAGGATATCCGTGAGTCTTCACCTTTTGAGCATCATCTGTCATTTTCTTTTCCTAGCCTCAATTCTTTATCCATCAGTCTGGTTTGTTTCTTGCTTCTAGTTGGGGGTGGGGATGGGGTAGTACAATTATTGTATTGTTTTCCATGTCTTTTTTTATTGCCCCAGTTTGGTTTTTTATTTTGGGCAATAAATTCATTGACCACACAGCAGTCTTTGGAATTATTATGGTTTGGGTGTGAGGTAGTGTCCATCCCAAAGTCAAGCTTTCTAAATAAACTCAAAACCGTTATGGATCCATTTTGCTGCTTTTCTTTTTACCAACAGTAAACTACTTGGAAGTGACCTTGTTACATTTTGGGAGTCTTTTTCATTTAAAAGTCATGGATGCTTTATTCTTACAGAGGATTTTTCTGCTTTCCATTTCTTCTCTATGATGATTGTATCTTGAAACTTTTCTTTCTACTTTTTCTCTTCTCCCCCAATCATTCTGATCCTACCTATTCCTACGGCTTTTGAAAAACCTTCCCTCTCTTCTGCTTTCCCTCTCTCTGATTTATTTCTGCCATTCTCTCTCATAAATAAGTAGCACCTTTGTTAATTCTGTTCTCTTGCCCCATCTTCAATATTTCATTACTGCAGAAGATCTTCGTTCTGCTTGCTCTTAAAAATCTTGCAAAAAACTTTTCCCTTTATTCAGTGAATAATAAAAAGAGTAAAAACAGAAAAATTAAATCACTCATTCCTTCTGACCTTCATGAACATACAAAATTCCAGGCTAAATTTAATAAAAGCCCCTGATACAAAGAGCAAAGCTCAAAGCAATAAATTTTCTTATCTTTCGGCAAGTAAATATACAAAACACATAACTACAAAATGTGGCAAAATCTAGCAACACCAAATTTGAAAGGAAGCTATGGAACGGAATGGTTCACCAGAATCACCATTAATTAAATAACTCAAGAAAGAGAATGAAAGTTTAAGAAAAAAAGAAAAAAAGAATGAGGTGCAGTAATCCCCGCTTCACAAAAGTTTGCCTTTTCATCATTCTGCTATTACGAAAGACCCGAAGCTGTCATAAGTTCAAACTGTGTTTGTGAGCATCTGTGGTTTATTCTGATTTATTCTGAGTATTAGTTAGCAAGATAAGTTCAGAGGTATCAGAAAAGCCTATCATAACTTGTAAGGGAGTTACACTTAGAGTAAAACTGGTAAACATGGACAAAGGTTATTTTGGGGGTCTGGTAACACACAAAAATGTTCTCACATGAATTAATAGTAATTGCTTCTTCATTTGATGCCATTTCAGCTTACAAAAGGTTTCACATGATTGCTCTCCATCCAAATAGTGGGGAAGACTTGTATTTACTGCATGCCATGTTTAACATACTCGGAAAAGAATAGATGGTTGAGAAAATATTAAGGTTAAATATAGAAAGATAGAAGTATCAACTTTCAACAATAGGAATTCACCTACAAACTCTTTATTGTTAAAAACATAAAAAGTTTGGGAAATCTTGAATACATCGTAATAATATTAGTGTTAATTATTTTTTTATGTAGAAAATATAAACCTGATTGAAAACTTATTATGGTTGAAAACTCAAATTTGTATGATGTTTATACTTACCAACCAGTTGGTCGAATAGTATTTTAGACATTTATCTTTTTTCCAATTCACTGTGCTGTAACCATATTTATTTATTTACTTTTTAGTAGAATAAGTATTATAAATCATTATTAACAATTTTTTTCATTTTTTTGCTACTATTTACCTTCGTCTTAATATATTTGTTGCTTTTTATCACAATCTTTCTCAGACAGGATAAAATTTTTAAAATACCAACAAAGATGAATATTAATAGAGGTATAAAAAGGAAAAAAAATGTTCATAATCTCTGCACTGTAATCTTATGAAATTTATAGTTTTTGTGAATTAATTGTACATTTTTTTACTAGCATCTACCATACACTTTTTTGGCAATCTTTTAAAATGTATTGCAATAATTAAATATCTTCTCTGTTAGTTGTGAGAGAAAAAAAACTTTTGCATACTCACAGATGATTTCTGAGCAGATCAGGGTGGCTTTTATGTTTTTGACTAAAATGATATTGATTCTACCAAATAAAGCTAAGTCTTAGAATTAAAAATTTTTACAGTATTCTTTAGTTCATTTGTATACTTAAAATTTGGGAATACAAAAGTTTTTGTTTAAAGTACAAGATTTATGGGTTTATGGGTTTTGTGGACCAATAGGGCTGGTTGGGGAGCAGAACTTACTCGTGGATTTTTGTATTTGTAGCCACCTATCTATATATGTGTATATATATATATATATATATATGAGTCAAAAATTATTGCTGCTTATGTTCCAGTTCATGAATGGATGAGTATATTCCAAACAAAATGGATCTAAATATGTTTTGGGGGTGAGTGGATAGCTGCAGACAAGATCTCTCATCAAGGCAACTGTCATTGTTTAGTAAGAGTGCATTCATAAAAAGGATATTTTCTGTGTCATGAAAATAATGATTTTGAGGTCAGGACTAACAAATTTTTAACAAAACTCAAGTGAAAATCTTCCCAAATTGTTGACTTGTTTAGACCAAATGATACATTCGCTGTGTTATAATGGAAGATCATTTCAAATATAGTTTTAATGTAATATAATACAATTCATAATCATTCTGTTGGATCATATATTCATTTCTTAATAATACATATATATATATATATATATATATATATATATATATATATATATATAGCCACATTGAAGAGATGTAATACATCGAAACAGCTGTCTGTAGATGACACAATAATATATATATATATATATATATATATATATATATATAGCCACATTGAAGAGATGTAATACATCGAAACAGCTGTCTGTAGATGACACAATAATATATATATATATATATATATATATACAGAGAGTGAGTAGGAGTGTTGGTGGAAAGAGATTGATTATTTTTGTAATAATAAAAATCACAAAAAAATTTTTTTTTTGTATCTCTGATATTTCAAATATTTTTAACTCGTTTAACTTGAGTTAAAGAATACTACTTATCTATTAAGCATATTTGGGTCACTCAGTGAGGATCAAAGTCACTACTCAGGAGTAACTATCTGCATGAGTTATAAAATGGTGGTCATATTAGATCACTTTTTTAGTTACCAGATCCAGTAGTAAAATGATTATCTTGGGGTTTGTTATTCTTGCTTGCCAAACCTGGCACTGACCCTGTCTCTAGTGCTTCTTTTGCTGTGGTAGTTACTTGGAAATGATGCCGATATCACAGATGTTCTTTGGTCGGAGAGCTTGTGAAACCACACTGCTTTGTAATTGACATCAGCTGGCAGTCTGTGATTCCCAGAGGTTTGTATTGATGCCAAAAAATTCAGATTGGCTTTTAGAACTCAGACCACAAACAATGGAATATGTAATTCTAAGATAGCATCAAATAATACTTGTTATCTTTCTTTTATATGAATTTATATATTTTATGTATTCAAACATACATATACCCTCATGCATATCAGTACAGAGGTACATACAAGCACATATAAATACATCAGGAAAATTTATACCGACTCAATAAAGTATATATTCCAAATGCTAACTACAACTCATGATTGTCCATATGTGTGTACTGAAAATATGCACTTACACACACATACACATATATATATATACATATGTGTATATAAATTTCAATTTCTCTTTTCTTTTTCAGCATCACAAGATGAAAAGTTATAATTATATGTAACTGAAAAATGAATATATATATATAGAGAGAGATAGATATAGATATATAGATAGAGAGAGAGATAAGCATATACACACACATATTTGCTTGAACCTATTACTTATGTAGACTTTTATCATATAATTCTGTAATTCTGCCATAATTATAAAACAATTTGGTAATGAAACAATGAACTTTTATTAATCACTTTTTAATATACTTTACTTTTACTTTACTTCTTCTTCTAAACCTCATCCCCCTTCATCGTGGTTACTCTCTCTTCATTGGTTATTTTCCTTTTCAACTATTTTTATGTCTCTCTTTATTGGGCTTTTTCCTTCTTTCTCATCTCTCAATCTTCTTCAACTTCTTCCGTTTTCACATTTTCCCCCGTCTTCTAAGTCTTCATTTGATTCTTTTCTTTCACATTTTCTTTTCATCCATCTTTCTTCTTGCCTCTCTTCTACTTCTTCGTTCAATTTTCCTTTTCCTTAATGTTCTTTTTTCCTTCGTACATTTATAAATCCCCCTCGCCTAATTTTCTTCTTTTCCTTTCTCCTTCTTATTTCTTCTTTTCTTTCTTCCTCAGTTTTCTCCATTTTTATGCTTTCCCTCATTCTTCATTCTCATTTAAATCATTCCATCTTTCTTCTTAACTATTCCCTCCTGCTCTCTCATTTTTATTCTAATTTTTCTTGTTACCTCTTCACTGCTTCTTTGCTTTCACTCCAATTTCTCATCTCATCCATACTAAATAAACAGATCTGAAATAAAAATCACATGATGAGAATTAGACAGCAAAATGCTGTCTAACCAAATTAGTCCTAGCATACCTTGTGCTGATAGCTTCGAACGAAAGAAGAAAAAAAATCAAATAAAATGGAGTGGAGAAAAAAGAGATCTGAGCAAATCACAAGGGCCTAGAAACAAAATGGAGGATCTCCATTTGCAAATTTGTGGAATCATGGGAAAAATAAAATTATCCCATGATTGGAATGAAGGGAAGCAAACTCAAAGAAGGTAAAAAAAATTCTTGTCAAAAACCATTTATTTACATGAAATGAAGAAGAGAAATAAGAACAAGAAAACTAAAAAAAAAAATCTTTTCTTCCTTTTTTTCATATATCTCTGTGGATATACTGATACAAATATATTCACACACACACACACACACACACATGTATATAGATTTATAAATGTATATTTTTAGATGATATACATACATACATACATACATGAATGTAAAGTCTGTTTATCTACTAGTTCCTGAACTCCAAAATGTTAATTTCCAGAAGCATGAAACTTTCAACAGTGGCTGACAAACGGCACAAGACATGTACCGGAATCTTCTTACATTAGAAGAATGAAGCATTGTACATACCCATGTATATAATTTAATGAGCTTAGCTGTACCTGAAACAAGGCCACAATTGTGGAATACCCAATTGAACTCAGTAGCAATGACATGCAAGACTCGATTACTAGCCAAAGTCTTCAAGTGTGATCAAGAAAAAACCATCATCAATTCCAGGCAATAGTCTCACTCTAAAATGAGAAAACCATTATTTATAAACATGTGCACTTTTCTTTTTCTGCTTGTATGCTTTTATGCAATGTGTATTCACTTATGTTTGTCTGGTTGTACACACAGTATCTCAAAAAGTTCTCCATAAATTTTGAATATATTTTGTGGAATATTGGACAATGGCCAAGGAAGAATTGATTAAATTTTGTGGCAGAACTAGGAATTTTCTTGATTGAGGGATATTTTTCAATCTTTTAAAATCATATTTATATGTACTCAATCATATTTGTCTGTTTGTCCGCACAATATTTTGAAAAGTTCTCAACGAATTTCAATGACATTTTATGGAAGAGTCAGCCATAGGCTAAGGAGGAATTTATCAAATTTTGGGGGCAGTCCAGGGTTTTCTTTCCTCGATTGAGAGTTATTTTTTCATATATTCAGACATCAAGTCTGAAATATAGAAAATCTAAACTTTCACAGTTACTCCCTCTGCATTGTAGCTATGTATGAACTGATTTTCATTCAGTTTTTAGTTAATGTACAACATTGGAGGAAGTATGCACTCATTGAGCGTTTTCTATTATCTTGTCGGTGATTGGGTGGTCACGGGAAAATTCGTCTTGGTGTATTTTGTATGAAATGTAATTCTAGAAAAAATTCATGTTGACAAAATCTATTTGTTTTTGTAATAAGTGCTGATAACATTCTAAATCTTATTGGTGGTAGAGGACAAGCATCTGTTTGGATTCACGCAATCATTTTGAAATAGTACAAAAATTAGGCGAAGGGAGTGGAAGGAAATTAATTTGAAGAAAAAAAAACGCTGGGAAATAATGGTAAAGAAAGAAAGAGAGAATATTAAAAAAAGAGACAGAGGGAAAGGAAGAGACAAATTGAAGGGGAGTAAAAGAGGAGTGGAGAGAGAAGAGGAAAAATGAAGCAACTAGAAGTTTGAGCAAAAAGAAGTACAGTAAACCCTTGCCTTAATGGACCCTAATATAACGGTTTTCAGATTCAGCGAACACTTTAATCACGTATACAATATGCACATGCGTGCAATAGACTCACTTTCAACATTGCCAACTTGGATATTTTATATCTGAATTTAGATATTTTTGTTGCATTAGCACATAAGAAATTGTTTTTATATATTGGATATCAGAATAGATATTTTTTAATCAGGCTCAGATATTTTGATATTTTTTGTGTTCAATTTTTGCGTATTTAGGTTTTTGGCAAAATTTTGATAATTTTAGATATTTGATAAAGTTAAGGCCCTGAACTTTTACCAATCATCCAAAATATTGCCAAGCCCTCAGTATGGCACTTGCTTGCAGTGTTGCTGTTTGTTTCAGTACTTCCAACAACTTTGTATACAACCAATGAATCCTACTGATCGTCACCTATGGAGCTGAAACATGGAACCTAACCTAAAGTTTGACTCTCAAACTGAGAACCGTACAATGTGCACATGAGAAAATCATACTCAAGATCACATGGAGAGATTACAAAACAGCATACAGTATCAGAAAAAACAGGAGTCAGATATATCATAGAATCCATTAGAAAACTCAAATGGCAATGGGCTGGTCATGTAGCAAGAATGGTAAATAACTGATGGATATTACGACTTGCAACATGGATCCTCAGAGATCATATGCAAAACTGTAGTCGACAGAAAGTAAGATGGCGTGATGAGCTAGATAAATTTTGAAAGTACTGGCTTCATGATGCCCATGATAGAGAGGTTTGGTGAATCTTGGGGAAGACCTATGTCCAACAACAGACCCTAACATGCTGCTGATGACCAATAAAACAGAACAACAAAGAGTAGGACTGTCAAAAATCTTTGCAGATTTCAAGCTAGCTAGGTAGCTCGCTAGATAGATATATTCTGTGGGTATTTTAGATTTTAGAAGCACATGGATGTATTGGCTGTTAATGGTATGATAAGATTGTATAGTGTCAAAGGTAGGGTTATCAATGCCGAGATCAGAAACGGGTTTTATAATCATGGTTTTACCTGAGTTCAAAAACTGGAAACTTACTTGTGTCCATTTGCACCTGTGGTACATTCCTTTCATAGCAAAATCTTTCCCATTTAACAAATTTTGTTTTACTACTTAAAAAAAATCATACTTTATTTTCAGAATAAATATCATTCCTATATCCATTTTAAATTAGAATTTTTTTTCTCCAGCTTTAAATCCATACCAACTGTAGTGGGTTGGGGTTGAGGTTTTCAGTTGAGATTTGTTTTTTTTTTAACCCTGCCATTCTTGTCAGATAATTTTTTCTTTTCAGTTTTAGGTGCTTTCAATCCACTAGATAGTGGAACTTAGTGGAAATTAGTTATTTTTGTGAGAAAATTTTTTCGAAGGTTTTACGAGGGGTGGGTTCTATTTACAATTTAACTATAAGGCTAAACTGGGTACTTATTTTCTGCAATTTTCATGGCTTACATGAATTATCTTTAGTCTTTTTTAAATGACCATATTTAGACATAAATTCAAAACTTCCAAAAAACCAAAAAATTTCCTGATAAAATAAAGATCATAATCATTCAAAACATCAAAATTTAAAAGAAAAGAACAACTTTCATATTTTCACTTTACAATCCTAAAATTTTGGTGTCATTTTTTATATTTTGATAAAACATGCGGTGAATAGGAGACGTAATAATATTTTAGATAATTTCTAGATAATTTCAAGGACATCTAGATATTCTACGATATTTTTTGCCTCAATTTTGGATAATTTTTTAAAATGATTATCTGGAACAACTAAATATTTTTAGATATCTTTTGCTTCAATTTTGGATATAAAACTTCAAAAAAGTTAGCAACTCTGCTCGCTTTAGGGGAATAATTTTAAGCAAAAGAAACCAATCAACTTGACTAAATTGAAGCAAATTCAGACTTGGTGCATTCATTCCTCAATTCCACCTATTCGAAACACTTAAAAGTCCCCCAAAATCCAGGCTATGTTTCAGCTGCCATCTTCGCAAACAAGTAAAGTTGTATGTTCTCTTTTTGCGAACTTCACCGACTTGTTCTGTATTATAATTCAATAAATTTATATCCTATAGTATTAAATATTGGCTCCGCAACGCCCATGATAGAGAAATGTGGCAGAACCTAGAAAAGGTCTAAGTCTAACAATGGCTGTCAAGTGACTACTACTACTACTACTACTACTGAAGAAGAAGAAGAAGAAGAAGAAGAAGAAGAAGAAGAAGAAGAAGAAGAAGAAGAAGAATTAATCTTCTTCAGACTATTAAAAATTTGGTGGGGAGGGGAGAAAAAAACTTGGGGGTATCAAGGACAAAAAAAACGGTAGGGATAAAACATTAATTTCCTCTACCCTCTCTCTCTATCATAAGAGAAAAATCCATTCTCTATCCCCATCTCTGTCATAAATAAAATATCCTCTCTATCCTCCCTCTCTATCATAAAAGAAACATCCTCTGTATATCCCCTCTCTCTTGTAATAAGATATACATCCTTTCCCTTTCTTTCACTCTCTCTTAAAAAGGTAAATATTCTCTTATACTGTCTTTGCCATGCCCAAGAAAAATCTATTGAGCAGAACGTGCCACTGTGCGGTGTCTTCATGGACTTCATGAAAGCGTTTGATACTGTCTCCCGCTGGGGATTATAGCCAGTGCTTAAGAAATATGGCTGTCCTGTGAAATATATAAACATCATTGAAGCGTTGTACACAAACATGCAGGCTCATATATCTTTGTGCAACGTTTGCTCAAAAGATTTCCTTGCTTCAAATGGAGTCAAACAGGGATGCATGTTTATGCCAACTCTTTCCTCCATATACATTGCTGCCATATTGGAAGTGGCAATTGTGGGTGCTGACCAAGGAGTCTACATAAAAAAAACACCATGATGCTGACCTGTTCAATATATCTCACTTTATTGTCAAAATAAAACCATCACAAGTTATAGGCAGAGAGATGCACTCCACATATGATAGTGCTCTGATGGCACAGAGTGCTGAGGATATTCAAGCACCCGTGGATAGATTTGCTAATCCTTTTATATGAAGCTGAGACAAGGCCAATATATAGCTCACAGGTGGAAAAGTTCCATTGATTTATAATGAGGCACCTGGGACAGATCATGAATATCTCCTGGAAGGACAAAATCCTAAACGTAGACGTCCCGACAAGAGCTGGTCTTGAATCAATAGAGGACTTCTCATAAAAATTAACCTGAGATGGTTACGCCATGTTGAGCAGATGGATATAAAGAGGTTGCCTGGGCAACTACTGTACTCTTAACTAAGCAGAGGTTAAAAAAATCCAGGAAGACCCAGGTTACAATTCAAAGATACATGCAAAAGGAACATGAAGTGAGAGGACATCAACCCAAAAGTCTGGCAATAACTGGCCAAGGAGAGTTATATCATAGTGTATACACACATACACTCATGAAGATATCACAAATTATGGTAAAAATTTGAATTGTATCAATAGCTCTTTCCCGGTAGTTTGAAATACATAAGATTTTTTAACTAACTTGTCTGGATGTCCAACCATGAAATTAAATCATGGTTTGTGTCCAAAATCAAAACATGACCATGAGTCACATTCTGCCATTAGTGCAGTTTTATGTGGGGGGAAAATAAGGTCCTATTGGATATGGATGTTAAAAGCAATATTCTTGCATTTTTAGCAGCTTAAGTTATGCTTAATCAGAAGAAAAAACTAGTCTTCAAGTTTTCTAACAATACTAGCATTATACATGTGCAAAAATGATCAATTTTTCGTGGTTTTATATAGGCTTAAAGACATTATTTCTGCTGGATTTCAATATCAAAAGAAATGATTAACCATTCCTACATTGAATGAGCCTTGCCAATCTCCCCAAAAGTAGTCTACAATTTTTCTAACATTAGCTTATAGCACTAAACATATGTGAAAATGACAAGAGTAACCATTGTCAGAATTTTGTTAATCTCACACAATGAACTATTATCTCATTGGGCTGAAGTGCAAACAAATAGAGAGATAGATATGAACAGAATGAGATAGATAGATAGACTGGGTAGATAGATATGAAGAAATGCATAAATATGACGTACTTTGTTACTAGGTTTAGATATTGTTCAATGCTTGCAAGTATTGTACTTTTTTCATGTGAATTAGATGAAAAATGACTTAGAGCAATCCAATATTTCATAAAAGGAATTGAGCTTATTCAGAAAACTTTGGTAATTCACTGATCTTACATAAGATTTGATTATAAGTAGACATCTCTCTCTGAACTTACACACAAACATAGAATATGTATAAACTGATAACCCTAAAAATCATGACCAACTGCCTAATAAGATGTCAATCTTCTAAGTGGCTGCAAAACAGCTCTTACCCAATCAGGCATGAGCTCAACAAGACCTGTATGTGTTCCCCCTGGGATCTGGTTCCAGGATGTTAATAGTAAGTCCTCTTACTGTAGTAAGTTCAGGTTCTACAAAGAAAAAATAATCCCAATGTATCCCATGTTTAATGGGAGTTTTATGACCATAGCAATACAGTGAAATCTTCATGGTTCTGAAACTATTACCTGGCAACTCCAGCACTATCACAAAGTGCAATGCTACACTGAAAAATGTCCCTGTCATCATAGGAATGGTAGTCTTCTGATTTTCAATGATGTTACACTACAAAGTACTTTCCACATGGATGATGAGACACTCATGCATGTCAAGAACAAGCAACAATTTTGAAAAAGAAATCAAAGAAATCATTCCTAATGAT
>OY735202.1:35824900-35899900 GCA_963457665.1 Thysanoteuthis rhombus | reverse complement strand
ATGTTTAAATTTTCAGCTTTCTTGCTCCATTAATGTGGCTTGTACGCATGACACGTACATACACACATAAATAGTCAACCAGACCCGCTTAAAAACTGCAGAAACCCATGTTAACAATTTTGGTGACAGTTTTGATTGACAGTTTCTAATTAGAGTATTAAACTCTGCTCTTCCATTTTGCTTACATTCTCTGAATGAAACAAAGAAAAATTCTCACACTAAAGTTGTAGAAAGTAACCATCTAGCCGTCATAAAATCTTCCTAAATTATAAACCATTGAAACTTATATAACAATTGAAACTTTTCCATTGTGTTCCATTCCTTTACTTGAGAAAGAGCACAGAAAATACAGACTGAAACATCATCTTAAGAAAAATGAGTATTGTCCTTAATTCAAGAGATGACATGATATAAATATAAATCCATCACACATATATAAAATCCCAAAACAGTTGCATGGTAAACAACTGATGATACCACCAAGAAAAAATTCATACATTGTACCATAATGATAAAGAATATGTTGAAGAGGGTAAACAATACTGAAGAAAAATTACATAGTTTGTATTGACAGATATTGGGAAATAGGTGACAGAAGTGACACAAAAAAAATTTTGAATAAGTTTTTTAATGTTTAGTGTTAAAGATGTAAAGCTTTCTAGATTACACACACACACACACACACACACACACACACACACACACACACACATATATATATATAGAGAGAGAGAGAGAGAGAGACATGCAAATGAATGTGTCTTCATTTGTGTGTGTGTGTGTGCATGCACCATTGTATAACAATTTTACTAACTACTTGCTGTAGTGCAGTGGTTAGTGAAATTGGCTAATAAAACACTGGCAGAGAGTTCATTCCTCAATGATTACCTCGTGAATATAGCCTGTGCACCAAAGTTGCCAAATAAATATCAATATCTGTACAGTTGTGCCTGGCTCTGTTTGTTTTATATGCATGTGTGTATGAGAGAGAGAGAGAGAGAGAGAGAGAGATTATTTATGAAAAAGATTATTCATGTTGGTTGGAACCACTAGGAAAAGAGACAATGAGGAGGTGGAAGGAGAGATTGAGGAAGATACAATTAATTACTGATTGATTATTAAAAAAGGCAATTTGAAAGGTTCCATCACTGAGTGGCCATCGGTAATGAATTATTAATATAAGACAGTATTAGCTTCCATATTTTTCCTCTTATATATGTCATTCTTTTGTTTGGGTTGCTCATTTATTCACACTCCTAATTAGAAACCATCAACCAAAACTGTCACCAAAAGTGTCAACACAGGTTTCTTCAGTTTTTAAGCTGGTCTGGCTGACTGTGTATGTATGTATGTATGTATGTATGTATGCAGGCCACACCCATGGAGCTATATAGCTGAAAATGTCAACATTTTCTCCTTAGTAAACTACTACATCTCCCTTGGATAGCCAGCTCAACCCTCAAGGACAAAAAAATCCTATTAGTCCTAAAAAGAAGAGTATACAACCAATGCATTATCCTGATAGTCACCTATGGAGCTGAAACATGGAATCAAACTAAAAGATTGACCTTCGAATTGAGAACCATACAATGTGCACAGGAGAGAATCATGCTCAACATCACATGGAAAGATCACTAGATAGCACAGTATTTTAGAGAAAGAGTGAGAGTCAGAGACATGATAGAAGCCATTAGAAAACTCGAATGGCAATGAACTGGTCATGTTATGAGAATGGCAGAGAACAGATTGACAACATGACTAACAAGATTGATTCCCAGAGATCATATGTGAAACAGTGGCTGGCAGAAAATAGGATGGCATGACAAAATAGACATGTTCAGGAAGTACTGGCACTGCAACGCCCATGAGAGAGAGATCCAGGGAAGGTCTATGACCAACGGCAGATGCTATGATGATGATGATAATGATGATGATGATGATAATGATGATGATGATGACTGGAAAAAACATATTTTAATTATCCCCCCCCTCCACTAAATCGGCTTTGTAAGTTCATGCTAAATTCTTCACTTACTTTGAGTCTAGCAGCATTCCAACTTGGTTTTTTTTTCAAAAACAGAATTTTACCACTCAGCCAGAGGCGAAAGAAGTAACTTATTCATTCATCACCTTTTTTTCCAATATTTTAATTGATCATCCCTAACATGGCATACTGTCAAGAGACATTGGTCACATGATCATTTCTATTGAGTGACTGTCTTTGTTTTTTTTTTCTCCATTATTTACGCTAGTTTTACAATATCTGAGCCAGAAAGATATCATTTAAGCAATTTCCCTCCCCCATAATGGTGCATGATTCTTTCAGTAATTCAATGAAACTAATTCATGATAAAAAATTGTTCCATGTAAACTTCATTCAGAACACAATACAAAAATATAATGGCTCACTTGGGATGCAATAAACCATTGATCTATAAAGTGCTTGTAATGTGATTATGTATGTATACAAATATACACATGTACAAATACATGAACGTAGATGTTCATAGATAATGTATATACATGCATCTATGCATACCTGCACATGTATGCATATGTTTATAGATATAAATCTATATATGTACATATTTGAATTTGCGTTTTCTTTACAACAACCCCAAATGTATATATATATATATATATATATATATATATATATATATATATATATTTGTATATTTTTTATATATACATAGATGTATATACACACATTCGTGTATGTATAGTTTTAGATGTTTGTGTTTATATATCTGTAGAAATATGCATATATACATGAATATTTTTTCAGACATTACTCACTTATTTGTTTATATGGAAATGAGACTCTAAACTACTTGTGGCAAAAATTGTGGAATCAGCACACTAGGGGATGTCCATTGAGCTCTTTTAATTTGTGTCAAATTAATAAACCACAGATATGACACAAAACAATCTGTATTTAATAGCTTGATATCCTGGCTTCATGAAATAAAGCAAAAAAAAAATTAAATTATTCAAATCACTAGCATATTTTTTCCAGATTGAGGAAAAATTATGGAATCGTTCAATGCTGAGAGAAAAACTGTGGAATCAACTTTTAAATTGTATTTCTAAAACAAATACTAGCATAGGACTAAGTATGAAAATTAGTCTACCTTTAAAATAGTACTTGCAGACCATAACAGACAGTTGGATTAGGGTTATTGAAAGCGAATATTGCTTCAACAAGAGAGCTTTCAATTGACGTAAATGGACGGGTAATAAAACTCTTTTGAGAAGGAAATCCAACATGGAGTGTGGCAAAAGATGTTGCTTGTTCTCAGTCCGTTGTGCGTGAAATTTTGTGCAAGTATTAACAAATCGCAAAGGTTATAAAGGAAAAGATATTGGTAGATCCCAAAAGATATCAAAGTATCAGGATAGAAAACTCAAAGCAATATGCCTTGAAAGAAGAAATTGTTCAAGACGACAAATGGAAAATAAATGGACAGAGACAGCCGTCAGTGTTTGTGACAGAACTGTGAGAAAATGGCTGAATGAAATGGAATTTATTTGTAGAAAAGTCAAACAAAAACCAGTACTAACACCTGAACAGAAGAAAACAAGGTTGCACAGGGTTAAAGAGAAGCAATAAGTGTGTGTATGATTAAATGAAAGTGATATCAAATGATGAATCATGAATCTGCCTTGGCTAAGATGAGGATACTGCCAGTTTTGTCTGGTGCCATTCCAATGAAACATATAAAGATAATTGCCTGAAGAAAACAAGCAAATTCACCCACTTATTAATGATATAGGGTTGTATGTCTGATAGGGGACCAAGGGAGATGACAACCACTACCTTAACAGTCAATGTACTGGTGCACATTGAAAATTTGGACACTTTTCTCATTCCATTGATAGAAAATAGGTTTGGTGATAATGAAGTAATTTTTCAGAAAGATATTCTGGTTTGGGAATAGTATGTTTTGTAGGATTTTTGACACTTTATCTCATGCATAATTTGGGGTGGGGGGTACTGATTTTTGATAAATCTTTAACTATCCAGAAAATGTATCACTCTTTTTGAGTAAAAAAATTGTTTAAATTAATAATTTTTTCTCCAACAGAGGAAACAGAAATACATAGTTTATATATTTGTTACTGATTAATATTTACTAGGTTTTACTTGGGATTGTACAAGGTTACAAGTATGTAATGTCTAGTGAGAAACATACTTGCTATTGTAACAATAATTGACAAGACTAGCTTGTTAATGATCGTGGCACAGTTAGGTGCCTAATACCAGTTATTTATTTTGTACCAATGAAAATCTTATTGAATTATGTTCTTTTTTTCTAAGTTGGTACCATTATAAGTTCCTCAGCTTTTGTGAAGATTAATGTTCACACCTTTGAGATTATTCTGATAATTGTAGATGTAATGAATGCAGGTCATTAGGATAAGAGTCATTTGTCGAATATATTTTCAGCGAGTTAACAAGAAGTTTTAGACATTCCATTACTGTGAAGGAGACCACAGGCCACAGTTTTGAACTCTGCCAATCAACCATATCTGCAAGTCTTGTCATTAATATGGCTGCCTTGTATGATTTCTTTTTTTTAATAAAGATTTCTTTCATATCTGCAGTTGTTAATCATGGTGGTAGTGAGTATGATGATTTGATATGAACAATCAGACTGATCAAACATTATTGATTACAATAATTCCTTTCACAAAAAATATGAACAATCAATAAAAATTTCACACTTCGCTTTCATTTTACTCTCTCTTCTAAATATGAAAGTTCGAAAGGAGTTTCCCAACACTTGCAAAGGAATTGATTTTCATCAATAAAATATTAGCCACAATTTGCCATGCAACATGAAGTGATGAGCTGTGAGACATGCCAATCAGTTGTATTTCTTTCCTTGGATCAGACGTGGAATCCGGACCCTAAAATTGATTCAAGTCAAAAGCGCAAATTTTCAGATAACCTAATTTGATTAATAGGTCTGGTTAGTGACAGAATAGAAACCATCACCGAACCAATGTCTTTTGGTGGCATGATGTGTTGGGGGTGATCAATAAGAAAATTGGAAAAAGGGATGATCAATGAATAAGTTCTCTTGATTTTGTTGTATTACTAAAAAGTTTTAATTTTCTATAAATAAGCTTGAACACTGTCAGACACAAACTAAAGGGCCAATTTAGCATAAACTTACATCAAAAATTGAATATCTCCTCCCCCCAAAAAAACTTATGGGGAAATTTTCATAAAACAAAAAAAAATAGTTCTTTCTAGACATAATGAGGAGTAAATATTTGTAATTTCAGCCCCCTAGCCCTATTGGTGTAGCCTGTACAAGTGACACATACATAAATGCATACCTACATTCATAGCTAGCCAACTAGCCAGAATCACTTAAAACCTGGAAAAACCTACATTGACAGTTTTTCAAATTTTGTCATACTATTCCTCGAAAATATTCTTTTACTTTGTTAAAAGGGGTTGAATTCTATATTTCATCCTTATTTTGGTTAAATTGAATTAAATTTTGATCACAATCTGAAAATTTGAGGTTTTTGTCTTGAATCAATTTTTGGGTCCAGATTCTTCATTTGACCCCTTTTCTTTTTTCAACATTCTTTTTCCTTTTAATTCTTTTTCCTCCATTCTTCTTCGTTTTATTTCTAAGACTAGTAAGAATTTATTTCTTTGTTAGGTCTGCAGGTTTGTGAATGGCACTATGTTTAGTCAGTCTTGTTTGCTATATATTTCTTCTTTGCTTATTTATGTCTATTCAATAACTTTTTGTCTTATTATCCTGATTATGTTAGGGTATTTTTTGAACTTTTATAATGTTTGAATAGAAAGAATGATTATAAGGTAAGTGGCAATGGGCAGAACATGTTGCAATAATGTCGGACAACCACTGGACATCATGACTTACAAGGTGGATCCCCAGAGATCATATGCTAAATTGTGGCCAACAGAAAGTAAGATGGCGTGACAAGCTAGATAAATTCAGAAAGTACTGCCTCTGTGATGCCCATGATAGAGAAATCTGGCAAAACTTGGGAAGGTCTATGTTAAATGATTGACACTAACAGGTGGCAGCTGCTGCTGCTGCTGCTACTGCTGCTGCTGATGATTTTCCAGTGTGAAATAAGTATCAGTGCATCAACTTTTCCAGAAAATATTCTCCCTCAACATCTTTCTTGTAAAAACACTGAAATTCATTTTATAACTTATAATTGCAAAAAATGATGAAAACTATAATGCCACATATTTTCTGGACTGGAGACAATTATTAAAAATTTGGGAGGTTTTACACTCTTCCTATTTTGAATTTGATTAGATGATGATAGCTATTATCTGTCTATTTTTTGTTCTAAGCGTTGCTGGTAGCTCAGTGGAAGACACTGTCCTAATGGTAAAAAGGTGTAAGGTCTGAACCTCGATAATAGTTGGATGATGTTAATTATCATAATACAGGAAAGGAAAAACAATCAAATCAATACTGAAAAGTTGCTCATCCTATATTCTCAGTCTTGTACTTATAATATCCATAATAAACAAACACTTTGGTTTCAATGAGAACTAAATTTCTAAAAATGGCTGCTTATTGTTGATGTATAGGAAGGAATTGGACTGCATTTATAAATACATTTCAATTCCTACCTACACACCAACAGTAAACAACCATTTTTAAACTTTGTACATAATATGAAAGAAAGAGCATAAATTGCCAATGGATATATTGAGATTTTTATATTTTGGAACTAAAACCTGAACTGTCAAAATAGCCAAGGTGAGCTCTGATTTGTTCCAATTTTGTACAAGGTTAAAAAGACCCATTCTTATAATTCATATAAGAAAATTTCAGACAATTAAGTCATGCCAAAACAGTCCCTTTTGCTTGTAGTTAGTCTTGTATAAATAAAACCTATTTCAGCTGCATGAATCACACAAATATCAATTTAATACCAAAAATCTTTCATACAAAAAGCAATAAAACTCAATAATGAAGAATTCTATTTTTTCCCCATTTTCTACTATAACTTTTGAACTGATACCACCTGCAATTTTTCATCAGTATCCACCTTTCCCATAATTCCTTGACAAAGCATTAACCAACATATTTTTCCACAAGCAGATGGCATTATTTGGATGGGCAAATTTTTAGTGAGATCTCATATTTCAGATATGCTTCTCATAAATTGTTTTCGCAAAACTCACTTGGAGGCTGCCAAAGGTGGCCCTCACTCAATACTAAGTCACATCCTATCATAATTATTTGCAGATGCTAATCATCACTTCTTCTTATTATTATTATTACTATAATGATAATAATGATAATAATGATGATGATGATAGTATTATCATGGGTAAGTACGGATGATTGAGTAGAGTGTGGATTATTCCTCATATTTTATCATTAAAAAGACTCATGGAAATGACTCTGTAGTTAGCAGTCAATAGACCGGGAATTATTTCCATTAGAAATTGATGGCCTAACTATACTAGATATTGCATTATGCTCCAAACCTGAGCATTCTAACGATATTGTGCCAACACAAATTGTGCAACGATGTGCTGTTTTTGCTGTATTCTGATGATAAATGCAAACAATCATACTGAAATATGACAAAAAGAGAATAACAATTAGAATCACTTACTAGTTACAGGAAAACAAACTTTTGTTGATTAACCCACAGAAATTTGATAACATTTACCTGTTTATTCATATGGTGTTTTGGATTGTTTCATGTCACAAAACAACTTGAGAGGTTGCAGACGGACTAAATGCAAACCATTCAATAGTTGTTTGACATTTGCACTAAATTGGAAAAGCAAAAAAGTTTGACATGTTGCTCGAATGGCCTTGAATGAAGAGCAATAAAGCTTGCATGTCGCGCAAATGATCCTACAAAAATTGAACGAATTAGGCTAAGAAACTTTACTTCACCAAGCTTATGTTCCAGACCTTTCTCTGACCAACTATCACTTTTTCAAGCATTTTAACCATTTCCTACAAGGGAAAGTCTTCAACAACCAGGCAGCAGCTCTAAATGCTATTGAAGAATCCATTGGTTCCAGGGCCCCAGAATCCTATTCTTTTTGAATAAATGGACTTGTTTCTAGTTGGCAGAAATGTGTTGATTCTAGAAATTCTTACTTTGATTAATAACTTTTATTCTAAGCTGAGATATACTGCTTTAAAATTAATGGTGAGAAAGTACAATTATTTTTGCATTAGCCAAATACATAGTTCAGGTTTCTCACAACTGTTATCATAGGTACACACCAACTCAACCACTTTTCCATTACTCACCTACTTTTGTTTTTTTTCTGCATTAACAAACTAATTATTTCTGTCAGTACAAAAAAATCCGAAAAGCACTGAACATTGGCTAAATGTTTGTTTGAGCTAGTTTCATCACTCAGGTCATATGTTGTCCATTGAAAATCAAGAAAAGAAGATTGTCTGTGACTTGAGATCAATGCAAACATTAGAGATAGAAAAGGGTTATTATATGTATAATCACCTTTCTCAATCTCCAATTATCTCTGTCTTCATACAAGTGGACAAAAAAATGCAGACCTCTCGCCTCCACCTATTACTGACATGATAGGGCTATCTATAAGGTTTTACTAATACAGTAAAAATTATATGAAAATACTCTAAATATTAAATCTGCTAAAAAATGAAATCCCTCTCAATGACAAAAGATTAATTTTGTTCTTGCTCTCTAAGAGTACAGGTCTCCTTGAACAGTAGAACTTGATCTCTTGTTACTCTTGGATAAGCTATTTTTGCTTTTAATTCTTTGGGCAAAACTAGAGAGATTTTGTTTTCTCTTGAGGGAAACCACTGAAATAAAATGGCCGTAGTTATGCAGCAATTTCATTTTTTCAAATAACGATTGGCTATTTGATGTCTTTTGAAAAGATAGATTCATGTTTGGGTGATTTTCACTTTTATATTTTTGCTTTTATGCTGTTTGTTCATGTTTTTTTTTTGCATGCATAACCAGTGTCTGGCTTTTTGTATCAGGTCTGTAGTGAATCAGTAACATTGCAATAAACCCAGCAAATCGGAAAAATGTATTCTCAGATTTGCACCAGATGGTGCTTTTTGCCAGACAGTTTGATCAACAGCTTTCCACCTAATTAACACACAGATTTGAAGGCACAACAATCATTGAAAATGAAAATCTTTGGCAATTTTCCATATAAATGATTTCTTTTAAATAAATGAATGAAAAGAAAATCTTTATCAAATTTTGTATTTATATTGAATTAGCCAACAGTGCTTGGGAATTCATTTTTACTAAGAAGCACTATTATCATGGCTATCCTTTTTTTTTTATCCAGCATATCTTTTTACTGTTAACTAAAAAAAAGAGACTCAAATGAATGATCAATTGAGGTTATTCAATCTTATCTGCCTTGCACTCAAAATTGATTTTTAGTCTAATGCTTTAACTTCTAAGTCAAACTGTTAATCTTTAGTTGCATTTTTCATATTATTCAACTCAAATATACTGTCTATACATCAGAAAGCCGTCTTTATTTTGCTCTTCATGAAAAGTTATCAAATTTCATTGCAAGATACCATTATTATCACCATTTAGATAGGAAGAAATGTCTTTTATAGCTATTCAATCCCAAATAGAGACTTTCTAGTTCATGAGCCAAGACCAAAAAAATGTCACTAATTGGTACCACCTGAGGTTGTAAAGTCTAGTAATGATTTTTGAAATCTTCAGTGTGTGAGGTACCTATTCTGGTATGATAGCCTTCACGGAGTGGCAGCTTAGTGTTTGATAACATGATTTTTATACCCATAATCTATGACAATGAAAATGTCTGTCCACGTGATAACTCCCAAAGTTCTCAATAACTTTGTATGAAATTTTGCGAAAGGGTAGACAATAGACTATGAAAGATGTGATTAAATGTTTGGGCGGATCCATGCACAATTACCTTGCCTATGTTATAGATGTATGTTCGTACCACGTAATATCGCCATCAGTCTATCTTTCCATCTGCCCATAAGGTATCTCCATAAGTACCCAATGATTTTAGATTAAATTTTGTGGAAAGGCAGGCAATGAGATAAGGGTTAGTTAATTTGGTTGGGGGCAGGGGGGGGGTCCAGGAACTTTTTTTGATTGAGAGATATTTTTCTGTTTTTTTCCATACATTTATGTATATGCTCATGACTGTCCATATGATACCCCTAAAAGCTTTCAACGAATGAATTTTTGTAGAAGGGTGGCCAATAGACTGTGGAAGAAGTGATTGAATTTCGGAGCAGATTCATGCAAAATTATCTCCCATACTTCCTAATCAACTGTCAGCAACCATAAAATCCCTTCAAAATTTCTCTATATACACAACATATCCAAAAGTTCTCCACAAATTTCAATGAAATTCTGTGTAAGTGTAGGGGATCAAATATGAAAGAAGTCAGGAAATTTTTCAGTGAATCCATGCACAATTATCTTCCTTATGTCCCAGCTCACCACATATTAATTATAAGATATAATGTCCATCTCACGTAAAAAATCACATTGGTACTGCCTAAGGTGGCAAAGCCTTATAATGATTTTTGTAATCTTCCACGGATGGGGAACCTATTCTGATATGAAAGCCTTTTTAGAATGGCAGCTTAGAGCTAAATATAATGACTTTTATTTTTGTAAAATGGTAGACTATAGCCGACAAATGTGGCCAGGGATTCATGGACAATAACCTCCCCAAAGTCTGAGCAAACTGTTGCCAATTGAAAATATCTTTAAAAGTTTTCTGTCTCTCCACACAATATCTCCCAAAATTCTCAATGTATTCTAATGATAGTTAGTGAAAGAGTGTGCAATGGGCTGTGGAAAAAATCTGAAAATTTAGCAGAGTCCAAGCAAGATTATCTCCCATGGTCCTAGCTAAGTGTTGGCAACCAAAAAATATCTTCAATAGCTCTCTGTCTGTTTACATGATATCTCCAAAAGTTCTCAATAAATTTCAATTGAATTTTGCAAACAAATGGTTAATAGGCTAAGAAAGTATTCAGGGAATCTCCGAGTTGATTCATGCATAATTATTTTTCTGACGTCCTAACTAACTGTCCGCACCACAGAATAGCACCAAAGATTCCTGTCTATGAACATGACATCTCCAAAAGTTCTCAATAAATTTCAATTAAATTTTGTAGAAGAAGTACTTTAATAACGAGTAGATTCATCCACCTTATGTCATAGTTGTCAGCCCACAAGCATTTCATATTAAAACTAAGTTTGACAATTGGTTGTAAATAGCTCAAAATGACTTGCTCTGAAGCATATGGTTCTGTAGTAAACTTTAATCAACATAAAATTTCCTTTCCAACAATATAAGATATGCCTATATTTGATGAAAAACAATATCTGAATAAGATGCCGCAGCAAAAATCTGCCATTATGAAAAAACTTTTTTGCAGCTGGTGCAGAATATTTACCCCAAGTTATTTCTACTCATTGGATGTCTCTCTAGCATGTTCAATAGGTTTCATTAGTCAATTCAATAATTTCTACAGAGCCTTATACAGCACCAGGACTGAGGTGCAAAAACAGGATTCCTGAAAAAAAAAATTGCCACTCATTTGGGAAGGTTATCATGGATTATTTTATTTCTGTTGGTGTAACAAATGAAATGGCACCATTGAAGTTGTGCCACCTTGGGTGGTACCAATATTTGGTCTAGCTAATGAGCTATCATCAGTCAAAATAAATAAGCCTCACCTATTTGGCACTGGGAAGTAAACCAGGAACTGTGTTATCTACAGAAGAAATCCAAGTTCACATTCCATGTTTTTTCAAGTCATTAAAGGTACTACCAGTTGCCTGCAAGCTACATTACATTTCAGTCTGATTGAATATGGTGTTTTCTGAACTTAGTGCCAAATATGTAACTATTTCAGCTATGAGACAGACAATTCAGTCAGATAATACACTGTCTCTTTTTTTTCTCTATATAATGAATCCCGAATAGAGCTGACTAGTTGGTAGCTACAAGAATAGCAGGTAAATGTGAAGGATCTATTTTCAGTAATTTAACAAAGATCATTTCCCAAAGGGTATTTGCCAAGGTTTATTAGTTATTTTAGTACTGGTGGGTTGGGATTTGAGTTTTTGGTGATATTTTTAAATTTGTATTTTCTTATTTTAATGCAGAAGAGTATTTGCTGTAGAATAAAAGTTAAATCTCTAGTCTTGCAAACTATTGACAGTGAGTTTGTTCCTCACTAGATGCTTAATGAATAAATATATAGTTCAGCAACTACAAAAATACACACACACACACATATATATATATATAAACACATGCACACTATAAGTAATGTCTTGTTTTTATAAAAAGCATGCTCTATATTTGAGGAAAAAAAATGTTACTATAATTTTTATATTGATGAATACCCATCAGTATAAAGATTATATATATGTTTATACATAGACAGAGAAGGAGAGAAACTTATGAGATATAATTCAACCCAATGTCAAGTGTTGTTTTTTAGAAAGAGTACTCAATATTTGGAGAAAAAAGAGCTAGTATAATCTTTACACTGGAGGCTATCCATGAATATTATACATATAAATATATGTATATAATTGGCCCAACTAAAACACCTGAAAAAAACCTACCCTTTTTACAAACACTTAGAATCAGGAGAATTTGCTCTACAGATAGTGAACTTGACAAACACCACCACAACTTGCTATAACATTTCACTAAACGAGAATATTCACTAGAATATACAAATAATCAAATAAAAAAGGCCACTACAATACCCGAAGAAGAAATTCTCACACACTCTAACAAAAATAAACCTGACAGCATACCACTAATAACCATCTCCCACAACACACTCCCACCTCTGTCACATATAATTGATGAGATGGAATCTACTTTCAATCAAAATAGAACTCAAGGAAATATTCCTAGAACCATGTGTTATCGCCCACTGCAGACCACAAAACATCAAAGACATGATTAGCAGTAACACTATAATAAACAACGAAGTCTCACATAAGACTATCCCTAGAACTATTAAATTCTTCAAACCCTGCAACAAAAGAAATAGTCTCTACTGCAACCACCTTGAGCACACCAACACCTTAACTAGCTCCACCCCTAACAAAGCTTCCTACACCTGCCATGATTTTAATTGCAGAAATGAAAATGTCATCTACCTTTGAGAATATATTGAATGTAAATTGCAATATGTAGGCAAGTCCAAGCGGCAATTCAACGATAGACTTAACAACTATAGGTGCAGAATTAAATCACAGAATTATCCCAACCTACTCCCAGTTGAACAACACTTCTGCACCCCCAGCCACCATTTCGGCACAAAAGCTAGATTTGCAATCATTGAAAAAAATAGGAAAAAATACACTTCCCGACACAACTAAAATTTTAGAACTACATGAAGATAAATGGATTAAAAAGCTTAAAACTCAACCTTCTAACAGACTCAACACTAAACTTAACAACCATCAACTACGCAGATCTCTATCACAATGATCCTCTCATTTCTAATTACTCCATACTCACCAACACACAATTCTTTACACCATACTTCTATCCAAACCCAAACACACTTTAATAGTCATATGTTCCACACAACAACCCTACATTCAAAACTTGGATTCCCATCCACATATAATTAATGTCACAAACTTACCTTACCTTATTCACACCAATCCCCTTTTATCCATATCCAACAAGTGAGAACTTAAGAAACCTATGTATGATATTTCACTGGTACAACTCAAAGCCATCTGACTTTTCAGAACATTTACAATGACCAATAAGGATACAGAACATACATTTCCCAACGGATGTTCAATCATACATAAAAAGGAACCCCTTATCCCACTATCTTGATAAACATTAGAGATAGCCTCATCCCAACTGACCAAGTACCCGAAGAGTCTAACACTAAAGTACTATCCAGCTCCCAAGGATCCATGAAAACCAATGCTCAAGAATACCCATCCTCCCTAACCAGCACAACCAATAGAATACCCAAAACTCCAGCTTTTACTTCCAATAGAATATCCAACCACACCACCACAGATTTCTTCACAGACACATGACTGTCCAGACTTACCGTAATGACCTCCTAGGAATCCTCTCCCTTGATTTCCATTTTTGCTTTCAAAGCAAATCATCTGATGTTAAATTTGTTTTCTACAGAAACCTTTCAACCACTAAGAGGTGCACACATGCCACTGAAGATGGGAACATCCCCCTGAAACATACTAATTAATACATTTATGAATTAATTAATTAACAAATAAAGTCTCCTTATACTTGTTTAAACAGTTGTACTTGTTTTAGTGTTAGTATTGATAAACCTAAAACTCTGATCTCAATTAACAAGACTAGTGGCAGATCCTTTGTACAGTTTGCTGTAACTGTTACAATAAAACTTATTTTTCGAATCTCATATTAGAAACTGTAAACCAAAACTGTCAACATGGACTTCTTCAGTTTTCAAGTCAGTCTGGCTGGCTATGTATATGTCACTCATACAGGCCAAACCAATGGAAGTAGAGGACTGAAAATGTAAACATTTACTCTTTATTATGTCTAGGAAAAATATTTTTCCTATTTTTAAAAAATCCCTGCCTCCCTCAAGAGTTTTTGGTGGAGGGTCCAATTTGCAATGTGTGTCCAGCAGCATTCATGCTTGTTTTTTTTTTAAATACGTACTTTGTCAATGATTATTATCCAACAAAACGCGAGAGAAGTTATTATTAAACAATTACCACTTTTTCAAATTTTTTATTTGATCATCCCCAACATGCTGCAGAAAGACACTGGTCACATAATGGTTTCTATTAAGTGACAAACCAAACCTGTCTGATTTTTCACCATCCCTTCTTCCTTTGCTTTCTTGTGTCCAGAAACCAAGACAATTTTAGTTTTCTTCAAGTTGTAATTCTATCACACAACATAACCAACGCATGTCATGATGACTGTAGCAACAGTGATGGTTGTGGTTTACAAGTGACAAAAATAAAACTGATAGTGCCTTGGTTATAAATAATTTTTTTTGGATGTAGCATTCAGCTGGGAGTATAAAAATGATCTGATGAGTACAACATCTGAAAACAGAAGCAGTAGAAGATTTCCTGCTCTGGTCACCAGTAAATTATTTTTACTTTATAGTAATACTCTCAAAAAATAATAATCACAAATAAATTTTTTATTTTTGGTGATAAAATTTCTGAAAGAAAAGCAAGGTAGAAACACTTGTGGTTGTGCATTAAATAGTTTGCAGTTCTTACAAGCCATAGGGAGTAAGTTTTATCTTCATTGGATGCTTCGAAAATGCTGCCATGTACCAATGTAGGCCTTTTCTGACAAATATGAATGGAATTGTGCCTTACAGAAATATTAAACAGAAAAGGCAAATATGAAAGAAAAAACTGGATCAAATACAGAATAAAATATAGAAAATACATTAAGAAGATATTGAACATTATTTGAATTTGCAGGTCTGTCTCTTGGCTCCATGTTTCAGCTCCATAAGTGACTAAATTCAGAAAGTACTGGCTCTGCGATGCCCACGATAGAGAAATGTGGCAAATCCTGGGGAAGGTCTATGTCCAATGACAGACATTAAGAGACTGATGATAATGATGAAACACTATTCTCTTTTGATTCAAAATTTCTACTATACAATGCTTGATCGGTATAATTATTATTCACCACTGAAATGAATAGATTGACAAGAAGGGAAATTATCCAGAAAAATGAGTATTAGTCGTGTAAAAAAAATATGTTTCTTGCATTGCTTTTTTCACACTACGTTACCTATATATAAGCATATGTGTATATCTATGTTGATAAAAATGACAATTGGAAGGTGAAGAGGAAATTTTTATCACCTCATATCCACACAACAAACATGTATATCTATACAAATATTTAAGCCTTTGTTTGTTTGTTTGTTTGTTTGTTTCTCTTCTCCACTGAAACTGCAAGGCCAATAGACCATATATTTGGGATGGAGAATTGATAAAAATCAACTTCCCACATGGGATAACCTTTGAGGTCAATCTCTAGCCAGTCTTTGGTTCTTTACATCAGAAAGATTTATTTTTTTACCAGGATTTTTGACATTCATTTCTTACAATAAAATTAATTTTTAACAATTTTTGGGCCGGTTTTTTCCTCATATTCACAGTAAAACTTCAACACTGTTAGGTAGTAGCAATATAGCTGTGTCAAATTATATGCCTTCCCCAGTCCTGCTTGACCACAACAACTAAAGCTGTGGTCAGTTATCATCTCTTCCAGACATTTTTATAAGCACAAATACTGGTATTCTCTTTACAAATGTACCCTAGCTAAACTAGCTGAGGTATTAATGTTGTCAAGGAAAAAAAAACTTTGAATATAGAAACACATGAAATCAAATGATATTCCATAGAGATTTCAAAAAATTTCAAAAGGGGTGGATATACTTGACCATTGAAATCCTAAAAACGAACAAAGAATTTTGGGATGAAATAGTTAGTGCTTTCAAGCAGTAAGACATTTGTTATTTTTGTGAAACTGTCCTTTTCACTAAGTCTATTGACCTCCATGTGCCCACAATCACTACACTCAAAACTCATATGGTCAGAATCTCATCATGACACTTACCTATCACATGAATAACAACTAACTGGAATAAATCCCTCTTTTGATCTCAATCTTCCATTACTTTAATTAACCTACATGCTGCATAAATGACCTCCCAAATCCTGGAAGCTGATATCCCTGGGGACATGACACAAATATCACAGATCTCACACATGGTCAGCTCAGCCATCCACTTAATTAACTACTACTAGACTTACCACAATTCATGGACCACTTATATAGAGTACTAGTTTCTTTAATACCTCCTCAGTTCTTGACAAAGCCCACTTTGGGCAAAACATCAAAATAAAGAATCATTTGTTCAGCAAGCCTCCTGATATTGCCATTTCACTCTCATATATATATATAGATAGAGGAAGATAGAGAGAGAGAGAGAGAGAGATAATAGAAAGAGAGCTTTCTACTTTAATCTTTTTAGGCATTCAAAAAACTACTTAAGCATATGCTATTCATTTATTTTTGTTTGTACATCTATTTACCAATTACATGTTTATAAGACTAGTTTTTATCTGATGTATGATTTATCAGACCAATACTTCGAAATTCCTATTCACATATGGATACAGCAAATACTAAAAGCATACGTAGGAAGTAAGCAGATGCCAAAGTTTTCATAGTACATTTAAGGTGTGAACAGATAGAGAAAAAAAGTCAATTATTAAATATTTATGCATTTTTCTGCTTGAAAACATGCAAAACATTATCTACATTATCTATGCCTAGAGAATAAAGGTACATTTTGCGCCCCCACCCAGAATTTGTAATAATCATTTTATCGAATGTTTGTCTTGATGCAAGAAGGTGAAGGTTGCTCACAGAGCAATGAATGAATAAAAATTGTGCATTGGAGATGAGGAAGAAAGTTATTGTCAGTGGCCAGGAAATGATGCAAGCACGACTGACAGAATAGGGCTATTATAAGTATAATATGTTTATATTTTAAAAAATGTGAAACATGTCTGGGCGATTGTTCACTGGTGCACAAAAAATCCATTACTTTACTATATTTACAAGTGCCCATGCATTAGATGCGCATATTTTTTCTCATATGAAATTTACTTAACATCCAAGTCAATAATTAAACAACCATGGCATCAAAATTCGAAGTAATGTAAAAGAAAATTCCATCATACAATGAATATGGTCAGAATAAACTCTATTCATGATATCACTGGTATTTTCCATGGGAAAACATCTAAAATAAAAACATCTAAAAACATCTAAGTAATGGAGAATCTAGATGTTATAATTAAACCTGTCTAAACAGCACATCCGAGAAAAGACAAGAGTTAGGGACATCATAGAATCCATTAAAAATCTCAAATAGCGGTGGGCTGGCCATGTTGCAAGAATGGCAGACAATCGATGGACATCGCGACTCACAACATGGATCCCCCGAGACCACATGCGCAACCGAGGCCGGCAAAATGTTAGATGGAGAGACGAGCTAGACAAGTTCAGGAAGTACTGGCTCCGTGACGTCCATGATAGGGAAGTGTGGCAAATCCTGGGGAAGGTCTATGTCCAACGACAGACATTAAAAGACTGATGATGATGATGAAATAAGGCCCCCAAAAGGTCAACAAAATTTTTTTCCCTCAAATCAAAAGATCATTTTTATAAGAGCTCTAGTGGAGTACTAATGCAAATTTCTAAGTATGACTATGAGTGTTGTAACTCATATAATTGCACATATCAGATAGAATAGAACTTTTTGCCACCATTGGTGGCTATGGTTGTTCAATTCTATCAGCAGAAGCATAGTTGGAGATCTGGGAGCTGGGGGGAGGGAGAGTGTTGACTCCTTGAGGCCCTAACACTCCAGCATTAAGTGCAGTGGTTCCCAACCTGGAGACTTACATGTTAGTAAAAATGCAGTAGGTGAACAACTATACCTAAAGCTTCTGCTCACTCTCCACTGGGGGCACAGACAGAGCGAGATTTTAAATATCATATCACCTCCAGCTACACTCCTGTATATTACGAGTGATTATTGCGGATTTGGAAATTTATTGTCATTAAAATATATATATCTCTAGATACCATCTTTAGGCTGGTAATCTGTAGACCAGACATTCCCTATCTGCCTTACATGTATCTCAAGGAGTATATTTGCACTTTTCAAGGGGTATATAGGGGTCTGAATGTATCACCACGGTGTACTCTGCCATACAATGTAACAACCTTAATACATGATGTATTTTTCTGAGAAGAATTTATGTGATTTTCGGTTTTGAATGCAAAAATTCATACAAACAGATTGCTTAACGTGCTATTTGAGTGCTGCGGTTATTTCCATGAACATGGCTTTGTGAGGTAATATTTTTAGTATTGTTGGAGATGAAATGAAATCATAGATCAAATCTCAAAACACCTGAACATGATCTTTGTCCCATGGTTGTTAAAGTTTCTCTTCATATTCATGAACCTTGTTGCCAAAATTCAGGCTTAACTATCCCACAAACCAAGACTGACATATTTGAAGAATAAATTACAGACTACCTTACAAAGTTGTGAGAAAAACTTGAAGGATATTTTCCAGACCTTTCATTAACAATTAAATGATGCTCTTATTAGAATCAATACAATTTTATCAACTTTTGATCCTTAATTTCTAAAGGTACATGAGAACCCATCAGAACATCCAAGAGAAACAGAAAGGTTTGGAACCTCTGGTATAAAGGAGCTCAAAGGCCACTTAACCACATCAGCAGTGACCAATCCACCAGACCCCCTGCAACACATCATGGGTCAGTGTGTCAGGGTATGGCCCAAACCTCTCCATGGTTCACACAATGAAAATTATACCGGCTGTTCTCACTAGGTCATCGGTCCCAAAAGGCCCAGCCACATCACTTGCTTTGGAAAGTGTTGATGTGCTAATAGGAAATGGACTTTGAAAAGCCCCAACCAGGGACCAAAGAACAAAATAGTCTCCATCCTAATGGAAAAAAGTGATACTGTCAAGTACATCCAAGTCCTAAATCGAGTCAATGTAGAAAGTGATCACAGAATGGTAAGATGTAAAATGCAAGCAAATATCAACAAAGAACACAGAAAAATGTTCCACACCAAACCGCAACCACTAAACATACCAAAAAAGCACACTCAATCCCTCAAGCTTGAACTGAAAAACAGATTTAAAATTCTTACTGGACAAGACGACATCAATGTCAACAAACTAAACTACAAAAAAACTGCATCTATTATAGAAATCACCACTATATTTAAAGCAATGAGCACACAAACCATCAGGAGAATCTCAGATGAAACCAGGAATCTCATGGAAAATGCAAAAACCTCATGCCACCGACAACAACAAGAGGGAAAATTGAAGGGGGCGAACTAAATAAAATAATCAAGAAGACACAAAGGGAAGACAGAAGAAGAAACACAATGGCTGATCACATGCAAAACCTGCAGGGTATTAGATGGAGAGACGAGCTAGACAAACCCAGAAAATACTGGCTCCGCAACGCCCACAATAGAGAAATGTGGCGAATCCTGGGGAAGGTCTATGTCCAATGACAGACGTTAAAAGACTTATGATGATGATGGATATCTACCTCCCTTACCCTAAAAAAGATGTTATTAATACTATTAGTACAGTTTAGCCAAACAAAAACACTCAATCAGGCAAATCAGGTATGATCAGGCAGGGTCCCCTGTAAAGAGTAGAGCCACTGCTATAGACCCTTTAAAATAATGATGTTCATTACAAAATTTGATACCCTATAGAATGAATACTTCAAAATAATTAAGAATCAACTGTGCTGATAGGTCTGATTTAGAAGTTTTATTTTTTGATGATTTTATTCTGTCCCGATAGGCAATGTGCGTTACTTTTGAAATTGCTGATTGAGTATAATTTTTAAAAAGATAATAATCATTCCTAATTGGTTGTAAATATTTTATTAATATTCGCAATAAATAAATAAATAAACAAACAAAATGAAAAAGATAATCATGTTAGAGGTTGATGAATAACATTTAAGTGAGTAATATCAGCCAGAAGTATAATTATCTTAACTTTTTTTTTTCTTTTGTCACGATACACGAGAATGCGTGACTGTATTTAAGTGTGTTGATTTATTTATTTATTACATTCAAAGGCTTGGAATTCAATGTGGTTGGCATGAGTTTTGTAATCAATTTGTTATTAATTTCAAAAAACATTTCCAATATATTGTATGGATAATGACCAATCCCTGTATCTTATTAAATATAAACATCCATTATGTGAATTCTATATGAAATGTTTATTATGCATGTGAAGATTACATTATTTTTAATCACTCCAATTCACAAGGGATTAAAATATATTTGTGAACAAAAGTATCCTAATTTTGTGAGAGAAGATTTTTATAGTGCAATCTTTGTTAAATCATGATATCAATCAAGTTTGTGACTGAATCCAATTTACTCTAATTTTAAGGAAGCAATTTCTTGTAAGTTAAACAATTTATTTTTTTGAATTAAAACATTTATTCACTGATAACATACTTGAAGGCTGCCTTCATTTCCACTAAGCTCGAAGTCAAGTAACTTCCTATTTATAGAATTAATATTATAATTATTCACAAATAAAAAATGAAATTTCGCTATAATTAGCATCTATTATACCTGAAGTCATCTCCTTTGAGAAATCGGATCATTATAATATAGATTATTGGGCTGAGGGCAAACCCAGACCCCACTACAATTATTGAGTTCCAAATTGGACAAGAAATTGCTTTATTATATTATTTATAATCAGAGCATTCAAACGATACTGCCCCAACAACAATCTTGCCACAATGTGCTGTTTCTGTGTCACAATTACAAACATACAAACAAATAAATGTACTGAAATTGGATGTTGTAATATAGATCTATTTAAATGCTACAAAATCTGATATACACAATACTGCTCATAAGTGTTTGAGCAAACAGAAATTTTGCTTGTATGGCTTTATTTTAAGAGTTGAAAACAAGAACTTCAAGCAAGATGAACAAGATTTTATTGCCATCAGCACAACAAAGTGTGCATTTAGGTCATATTTTTGTGATTCTGAATTGCTATTTTTCTGGAAACAAACTTTTTAAATTGAATTAAATCGGTAAATGAATCAAACTGAGTATTGTTTTCCGATCCTGTAAAAATTTTGTTCAGAATCAACCAAGATGATTGAAAAGGCTTACAAACTTTGTTGATCTGATGAGTCGTCAGACTAGTTTGTAAAATAGTCTTAAACTAGACCAATTCATCAATGGAAAGAATGCAATCATAGGCAAGAAACATTGAGTAAGTGCTAGTTCAAAAACTTATGGGTATATTTTGGGGGGATAAACTAAGTAAATAATTCATATCAACATATCACACATATGTATAAACCAAATAACTATTTTATATCAATGTAACACACGTACTTAAGCAAAATAACTTTTTTTTAATCAATACATCACATACAAATATAGACCTAATAACTATTTCATATCTATGTAACACCTGTAAGCAGTAATGATCAGAAGTATTTGAACAAGCAGATACTCATGCCAATGATTATATTTTTCTGTAGTGGTTATTTTTATACATACATACATACATACATACACACATACATACATACATACATACATACAAATACATACAAATATACATGCAAACGCTAAGTATTTAAAATCATAAAGGAAATGCAAAGCAAAAAATGGATCCATATATTTGAAAACATACATATTATACATACATACACATATAAAAAATATAAATATATACATATACATACATATAGAAAAAAATTAGTACTCCTAATTTATCAGTATGGGCAAATATCTGCTAGGTACATTATATTTATTATCTTTTTAAATATTCTTCTATATATTTCATCAGGTGACTATCATAGTTGATTTTTCATGGCTATTTTACTTTTAGTCATTGAAGTTGTAATCTTGTACTATATAGCTTAATCGGAATTTATTTTTCTGCCAGCATTTTGATATTCGCTCTGATCTCTTGTTTAGGAGTGATTTTGGATCGGACAAGTTATGATTGCTAATTTTTCTTATAGACGAAGGATACATCTTTTTGAAATATTGCTGTAAGCTGGTGCAGTTTTTTTTTTACTTTCAATGTTATTTCTGATTTTTAGTGAGATTCTTTTTAGTTCTTATATGTATTTTGATAGTATTATATTGTGTTCCTAGACTTTGTTTGGTGAATTATACTCCATTTTTCCCATGTTCTTTCTGTTATTCCTATGTTTGATTTACTGTGTTTTCCTTGGATTTGGTGGTAGTTTGGTATACAATGCTGGATTGGAGGCAATTATCTTTCAGTTGACATATGGATTTTCTTCTTCAGTTACATTCACCTGTTGGTGGTGTTTGTGTGTTGTATGTAATTTTTTTGTGATATTGTGATATATATTCTATGTAACTATAGCTAATTTTCAAAGTGTTTCTGTTGAATATTTTGTGTAGTTTGTTAGTAGGAAGTGTTTACTGATCAGACTGAAGATTATACTACTAATATTTGTTTTGGCAGTTTTGGTTTATGGTGGTTTAAACCATATGATGTTTCTTTTTCAGTAATTTTTCTCCTTTCTATGTGAGGTGAATGTGTATTTAGTAGAAAATCCACTATTTTGTAGTGTTCCTTCATATTCTTCATTTGCATTATTGAAGATAACTTTGTATGACAAGTTGTCTAATAGTCTGCAGATGATTGGTTTTGGGATTTGTTTGATGATATGGGTTGGGTGGATGGAAGTGCTAATTATGTATAATGGTTAATCATTCTCTTTTTAAAAGGTTGTAAGTTCCTTTTTAGAGGCTTTAATGTTCATTTTAAATCCTATTTGTCTGAAGGTTTTTATGATATCTTTTCACATTCAATCAAGTTTTTGGTCCATTACAGTTTCTCGGGATTATAAGACCATTGTCTCTATACAGACCAGTGTCTTTTTTCTCTATATGTTCAGCTAGGGTTACTTATACATATAATCCCTCCAGTTCACATACTTCTGCTCCTTTGGAGCTTCCCATCATTACATCAAAGTTTTTGCTAGTGTTATTTTTTACCCATGGTATATCTTTATCAAATAGAATAGATTTTCAGCAGTTTGATTTTTCCTGGTAGGTTGTGGGTAATTTGTGTGTGTTCCTTGGCTAAGGAGATAACCTTGTTCAGCATGGTTTTTGTTATTGATGGGTAGAAATCCTTTATGTCTACTTGGATGAATACACGGTTTTTTTGTCTTTGATGTTGTGGAACCAATCTATTGCTAATTTTTTTTTTTCCTATCGATTCAGCTCTAGGATGGTTTTAGTTTGGAGTTTATTTCTTTGAGTATTGTTTCGCTTATTCTTCCCATATCATGTTTTGTGGGGTTGATTTGTCTGCATGTTGGGTTTGTTCTGAAGTTATCTTTGTGGTTCTTTAGTGTTATGAAGGCTTGTGATTTTGTTAGGCAGTCCATTCATCCATCCAGGTTGTGTTTCTTGGCAATTTTTTTTTTTTTTTGCTTCTGGATTGATTTTATGTTCTGTCTTTTTTTTTTGCTCTTTTTTTGTACATTCTTGTGAAGAGTTCCTTGAGTGGTTTGTTGTGTTCTTCTGATTTTATTTTGTAAATATTTTTAGCTTTGTCAGCAGGTACTAAAACATTCGATGAATGTTATATTTTTCTAATGTCGTTTTTTGGTTTGAACAAAAAGTTTGTCAATATGATTTTGAGATTTTATATTTTTGATTATGTTTGTTAGGCCTCTTCTGAAGCTATCTAATTTGTTATGTTGATATTGGTACTTTTTTGTTTTAAATCCATAGTATTCTACTCTGTGTTTTCGTTATTTTCCTTATTCAAGAAGTGGGCTATCCATCTCATTCAGTTTATGATACTTTCTATTTTTTCTATCATTTTTAGCTTGTAAGATTTTATTGGTAGTATACAGATATTTTTTTTTAAAAATAGTTAAACCTAATCCATTCCATGTTTGCGTTTCTACTCAAGAGAATGTAAGCTTGGATTCATAAAATATAATAGTTGTCCAAAAGTCTTATTATACACTGTCTGGATCTAAGTATACATTCTCTTGTGTATAAACAAGATAAACTCGATAAAAAAAACTAACAAGATCTTCCTTGTCCGTCATTTTTTACCAGGCAGGCATATATATGGACAGATAGATAGATAGATAGATAGATAGATAGATAGATAGATCAATAAGTCTGTAGCCCAATGAAAAATAGCTTATACTTAACGCAACAAATGCTCATTTTTCAACATAATTATCTTCTCTATCAATGCACTTAATTCAGTGGTGAATATTAATCACAAGGGACAAAAATTATACAGTGAGAATTTCAAATCCCTATTCAACTAATAGCAGTGTGTCAAGCTATAGAATAATTTATACACCTTTGTATATTTGGCCAATGGAAAGTAATGTCCAGTTTTACTAAATTTCAAGAATTAAATTTGATCCCCCATTGTGTGTGCATATGGAATCTTCCAAGTTTTGCTTGAGACAAAACAACATCAAGAGTGTTGCACTGATCTTCCAAGTAGGTATGGTTTGCTTGCCTTGAAAACCACCATTCAAGATTTTGCCTTTTACCACTGCTTCTACACCAATCACTAGCATTGGCCAGAGAGTGCAGAAATATCTTACCCACCAAGCAGGTCTGTGCATATGGATTTATGGATACACACCAACAGATACACATATATATTTATGCACTATGATTTGATAAAACAATTAGGAAAAAAATAGAGATAATTAGATTAGTATGGTTAATTAGTTCTGAAATTTTCCATACTGTTCAAAGCTGCGCTGTTCAAGTTCTTACTATAATCTAATATATTTTTTCTCAGCTTATACTTGCTTACATAAATTTGTACAGTCATACCTTAACCATACTACATCGAAACCACAAAGTATTCCTGTATTGCACAAAAATCAACTGTCATCACATTACTCTTGTACATCTATATCTATCTATTAATCTGTCTATGTGGAGAAAGAGAGAGAGAGAGAGAGAGAGAGAGAGAGATAGGTGTACATGCGTCAATAATAAGACAGTATATAAATTTATATATAAAGATATATGAGTATCTATGTATTATATATTTATGTGTATGGTTTAAGGAAACAATCCACGGAATGAACACATTGATAATGAATAGAAATAGAGACTTGTAACAATTAATTATTTTTTACCAACTTCCAGTACAATCATTCTCAGTTAATTGATTCAAAATGTATGATTTCAAAATATTTTCTTTAATTATAGATTTTAATTAATTCTTTTTACATCAAATACTGGAAAATTGATTAGATTTGTTCATCTGGACATCCAGAAATGTTAATTAGTCTAGTAAGTGGCAAGCTCGTTTGCATGCTATATATTTTTATGCGCAAATTTATGAATGCATTACATTTTTGAATCTCTATTTGAAATGATCTCCTGTTGTTACACAGAGAATGAGTCACTTGGCCTAGTTAGCACAAATAGAATAAACAAATAAGGAAATAATGGGACTGCCACAGGAATTGAACCTGCGACTGATAAGGTAGCCATTTCAATGTAGCTTCGTTTGACATTGAGCTAAGCAGTCCAATGGAAAGATGAAGGCTCAAATAACCACTTTATCCCAACTCTTCTCATCTTGTTTGTTCACTGTCCATGTCTGCACTGTTGTTTCTAACACAGACAATTATATTGTTATTATATAATCTGACATGATAATCATGAATGTATTATATTATTGTTTATTCTATTAGCACTGTTTAGGCTGAGTGACTCATTCTCTGAGTAACAATGGGAGGTCATTTCAAATAAAGTTTCAAATAATATAATGCGTTCATAAATATTCTGTCAGATTATATATTCATTTTTCATAATATATTTGTATGTGTACAAGCATACTAAGGTGAAAGATCTTCAATGTGTTTAGAATGAGTCTTAAGCTAATGAGCAGGCTCTCATATCAAGAAAAATAATAAGTAAGATGGAATAAATGGAAAGAAGTGTGTGTGTTTATATATATTACACTAAATATCCATCCTGACAGATGGAATAAATTGCTATCCAAAAAGGAATTTATGAAATAGAAAGATAGATATATGAAAATCAGATGGAATTGAATTTAATTTGTTTTTAAATTTTTAAAAAATTCCACTCTTTCTTCACACTGTGGGGAAAAAAGGGGTTGCTGATGTTGTAAAGGGGTGAGGATATAAGGAAGAGTGTACAGCTAATGTAAAAGAAGGCTGGGTTAATGTTGGGGGGGCTTATATTAAAAAGGGGGGTTAACATTGAAAACGGGATTAACATTTAAGAGGGGGGTCAAAGGGGGGTATAAAGTTAAAGAGACGTGCATTAATGTTAGAAAAGGTTAGGTTAATCTCTAAAATAGCAGGGGCTAATGTAAAAAAAAAAGGCTGAAGTTAAAAAAGGTTACAGGCATAAGACGAGAGGTATAATGTTGAAAAAAGGGCCCATATTGTTAAGGAAAAGGGGACTAATGTTGAAAGAAGGGGCTAAAAATTTCTCAATTGAGGTAACTTGACTCCAGGATTAGCACAGGATAGATGGAACTAACCTCCAAGGTCAATGTAGCTGAAAACTACTTTTTCCATAGTAATCTGTAAGCTTCTATTTAAAGATTCCTTTATTTCTAAGTTAATCTGTTGAAGCACGAATGACCTCAGTGATTGAAAGCACAGAAAATAAATTCAAAGGACAGTTCAAAAACCAACAGGAAAAATTTGAAAAAATTTTTTTTTAATTTTCTGAGCTTAAAACCTTCAAAAAAATTTTCAGCTTTGGTAAAAAAAAATATCTTAAAGGCTTTAGTGCATTACTCTATTAATAATGTTATTATAAATCCAGTGGATGTTTGTGTATTTGTTAGCTCTCACATAAAAGTCTTTTAGCTGCCCAAATGACAGCAGCCTGGGGGCTAAAAATTAGTCAGTAAAGGTAAGTTGACCTCAGGATTAACATTGAATAGATGGCACTGAAGGTCAGTTTAGGGTTACTTGTAAGTTTCTATTTGAAGACTTCTTCATTTTTAAAAAATTTTATCACAATTCTATTTCATTTATGCTTTAAATCCCTTTGTAGATATGATTTGTCCAAAACGCAAATGAATTTAAATATACTTGGTGCATGATTTACAATTTGCATAAGATTTTCAACATAAAGAGCTGGCAGGTTATTTCCAAATAATGATGAAAACACATTGGAGGCTGCACCAACAGAGCTAGAAGGCTGGAAACTTAAACATTTACTCTTCATTATGTCTAGAAAATAGCATTTATCTGGTTTCTTTTTACCCCCCCCCATCAGAGGGGGCTTCGCTTGGACTTTTTAGTGATCCAACAAAAAAACGAGAGAACTTACTTGACTCTTTTCTCCAATTTTTCTGTTGATCTCCCACAACACAGCACTGCTAGACGACATTAGTCAAGTGAGTGTCTCTATTGAGTGACTAACCAGATCTGTTAGAAATAAAATTTGATATTCAAATCACTGAATTTCACAGTTTTACCTGAAATTAAAGCAGGTTTTGACACCTAGTCAGTATGTATTGAAAATCAGAAAGTAAGGCATTGTCAATAGTCAAGTAATCATGCAAATATAACTGACAGAAAAGAGTTATCAAATATAATTTTTTTGTATATATAACAGAAGTTTTCTTTTGGCTACTGACAAGTAGATCCTTTCAAAATTGACCAGGTTCTGAAATCAGTTGCTGTTCATGAATTATGATTGTCACCATTTTGATTTGAACCATAAGCCTTGTTGTGTACAGTCAAATTGTCTGATCACTAAGCCAAATACAAATAGAGACCTTTTCATTGTTATTCCAAACTGGAAGGCAATAATGCGATTATTAGCAAAAAATTTACATTATTAATGGGAAACAAAGCCAAGAATTGAGCTTTGAGCAAAAAACTTGTTTCTCTCACAAAGTATTATGGCAACATTCTTCTTTTTTGAAAAAAAGAAATAGTTTCACTGACAAAGTATTATGGTTGTATTCTTCCTTTTTGAAAAAAAAAACAAATATTAAAACAACAGCTACTACAAGAACAGAAGCAATAACGTGTCAATTTTACAAGAAGAGCTCTTTAGTCTTGTTCAGGGGAATTAATCTTTTTGATCAGAATCTGAAGAATCTTTGCTTCATTATCAAGATGATAAATCGAAAACATCACCACCACTACTTCGATTTCACTACCATTACTGACATGATGATTTTATCTTCCTAACTCTTACCATCACAGACCACCACTACTATAGTGACTATTTTCATTTTCTTACCTGCACCGTCACCGGCACGATCGTATCACCTTCCTTCATCAATATTACGATCAATACAGCTATTTCTATATTCTCTACCATAACCCACCTTTACCAAAATATTGCTACTATCATCTCTGAAATCTTCATTTTTTTTCTTATTACTTTCACCATTCTATCATTTCTATTTCTATAGAAAAACTATCACCTGCTCTACCATAAAATCTAATTTAATTATCACGACTAACGCCACTATGTCACAGATAGATTGGCAGTATGTTTAAAAGTTCTGTTTATCATTTTAAGATATTCATGATGAATAAGTATCTCAGATATTTCTAGGATTTTTGAAAATATATTTTTAAATTAGTTACTTTTGACACACTTTTTCTAGTTGTATGTACAAAAATGGAAATATTCCTGACCACATGAATGAAACTTTTAGTTATCAATGCAACAGATATATATTAAAAAAAAGTCAGCCCAATGGAGCTATAGGGCTAAAAATTAACCATTTACTCCTTATTAGGAAAAAATAACTTTTTTTCTGTGTCTTTTATAAATTCTTCCCCCCAATTGGTTTTTAATTGGAAGTTCAATTTGTAATGTAATTTCATGCTGAATCTATCTCTTAGTTTATGCCTGGCTACATTCATGCTTGCTTAGGAAGTACTGGCTCCGTGACACCCATGATAGGGAAGTGTGGCAAATCCTGAGGAAGGTCTATGTCCAACGACGGACGTTAAAAGACTGATGATGATGATGATGATGATGATGATGATGATGATTGAAAATTCGGACTTTTTATTGATCACTGCTTGATGAAAGGCTACAGTAGTAACTTATTCTTTGATCACCCCTTTTTTAATTTTTTTCAAATGATCTATTCAGTGACTAACCACACCTGTATTCACTGACAACAATTTACTGATGAGAATCTACCAAGATATTCAATTCATCAAGACATACAATTTACCAAGAAAGTCAGAATAAAATGAAATAAAACTATAAAATAAAAAGCAAGTAGAAAAGCATAAAACTAATGAACTGATTTCCAGCAAGAAAATCCTCTTTCAAAAATCAGAACTAATTTACATAATGTATGTGAATTCTTTTAGATCAATAACTTTTTCAATGCCAAGTGTATTATTTAATCCTATTCATGCCTCTCTCAAGGGCAGAAGTGCAAACTGAATGCCGATCATCTCATCTGAAAGTTTGAACTTGGCTTGCGAAATCCATTTTCCATGCTGCTAACCACTTGGCCGTGTATATATATGTACAAAAGAAGGGAAATTTTTAAAAATTTGAAAATGTTTCTTAAAGTTTAATATTTAAAGCTTTAAAGCTTTCTAGACGTATATATATATATATATATATATATATATATATATATATATACCACAATACAAATCAGGAATACATGATATAATATAAGACAATATTCGATGTGTGATGGGTTTATTTCATAAAATGCTTGATGCATCCAACATTAAACATTAAGTCGATTCAGAGTAGAGCTTGAAGAAACATAAACATGTTCGTGTAGTGAATCCTTACTTATATATATATATATATATATATATATAATCCTTACTTATATATATATATATATATAATCCTTACTTATATATATATATATATATATATATATATATATATATATATATATATATATATATATATATATATATATATATATACATACGTGTGTGTGTGTGTGTGTGTATGTGTGTGTGAGGGGAAAAGATGAAGATCTGAAAGAATATTGCTGAAAAGTTGATAATATAGAAAAGGAAAAGACTCGAGACAACTTAGTACATCTCATTTTTTTAATTAAAAAGTATAATAGCTTATGTATCTGTCATTGTGAGTCCACCGCAGAACAATAGTCTTACCCATCTCCCTCCATGATGAGAAGAATTGCGCTAATCTCTGCCATATCTTACCGGCAAAATTTTCTTTCTTGTCTCTCCAACTTGTGTCTGGTCTTTTCCTACTGTATTTACTTCCAATAGGCTCCAATCAGTTGGCCTTTTGCTTCATCTGTTGTCTCTTCTTCTTGCTATGTACCATACCTATTTCCATTTTCATTGCTTAATCACATATACAATATCCTTCAACTTAGTCTTTTCCCAGATCCATGAGGATCTTTTTCTGTCGTTAAAGGTTATTCCTAAGATTGCTCTTTCCTATACCCTCTGTGCCATTTGATTGTTTTCAAGTGGTTTTGTAAATTTTCCAGGTTTTGTATGTATTACGCATTAATTGTATACTTTACATTTTAAGCATATTGGCAATTTACTTTTCAATATGTCTATTTATACCAAATGCTTTCCAGCCAATTGTTATGCGCCATTTCATTTCATTTCTGTGGTCTTTCTCTAGATCCATTGCCTGATCTTGGTAAATGTATTCCTCAACTTTTTCTAAGGCTTCATAGTGAATTTTTGGGGTCTTTTTTGGCACTTTGTTATTCAACATTACTTTTGTCTTTGTTTTGTTCATCTAACCCTATTTTTGCAAAGACCCAAATTACTGTTTTAGCTCAAAATTTTCATTGTGCTTATTCTCAGTCTATATCTGCTCAATTTGCTCTGATGATCTTGGCCCAATGATACATTCAGCATGTAATAACTGGAGATCATTTCAAACTAGAGTTTGAATATAATATAACGCGATTTATAATCATTCTGTCAGACCATACATCCATTTCCTAATAACATAATTGTTGCATTAAGAGAAACACATAGAGAAGATATGGACCAAGAATGAACAAAATGAGAATTCGGAGCTAAAATAGACATTTGGGCCTTTGCATTATGATGCATAAAGCTCCAACCATGCTTCAGTTACAAATTTCTAACAGACTCTTTCAAGTTGACATCCAATATTTCACCATAATCCTCTTTTTCATTATACCATTAAATCTTACCAAGCTTCCCATTCATTTTCCAGAGGAACACCCCCAAATGCATGTTTTGTTGTAGGGATGGTGTTCTTTGGATTGAAAGCCTCACTTTGATGTCTCCAAACAAATTTTTTGTTATTATGCCCTAAAAGTTCTAGTTTTTGTTTCATCTGACCATAGTATATTCTTCCACAATGAGATAGGCTTATCAATATGTTCATTTGTAAATGCTAGACAATATTTCAAATCACTATCCTTTAGAAAAGAGGTCTTATGAGGTTGGCATGCTCATAGACCTTCTCCGTGCAAAGCTCTAGTAACAGTATTTCTAGTTACTATCACTCCAGCAGCTTCAAAATTATTCCAGAGTTCCTTAGTTGTAATATTTGGGTTGCTTTCAACAATTCTAACAAGGCTATGTACTGCTCTACCTGACAGTTTCTCCTTCCTACTAGATCCAAGTTTATTTGCATCAGTATTTTCTCTCAAGAACTTTAGAATGATGCTTTCAACATCATGAAGTGAATAATTATAGAGCAATTGAAATCACTAACGTAGATTTTTCTGGAAATGAATGAATATTAAAACATTGTTGTATTAATATCTATTACTTAATATTCATCACTAATACATAGAAATATTATAATTTTTCTTGTTTATATTTTTCTCATACCATTAATTTTGGACAGAGCATTTTTAAAAATTTTGTTGTAAGTTGATGAATATACACTGAAGAAAGTTATTCTTGTATATATATGTCTGCCTAACACTTATAACATTCAAACCTGAAAGGAAGATTCAACTGCAACAGTATTTGAAATTTTTTATTCCTCTTGAACAATAGAAACATTGTGCCAATAATTTCAGTCAGCAGTATATATATATATATATATATATATATATATATATATATATATATGTATGTATATATTTAAGAAAAGTGGAAAAAAGAAAAGCCAAACTTTTTAGTTATGATTTTTAGGTATAGTGGTTTTTAATAAGCCTTAACCGGTTCCGTACATGTCTTCTGAAAAAGAATCACATCAGCCTTTTCTTAAATTTCTTCAACCCTTATTGCGGGATTTACATAACTATATATATATATATATATATATATATATATATATATATATATATATATATGTATATATATATATATATATATATATATATATATAAATATATATATATATATATATATATTAGTCCAGAAAGCTTTAGAACTTTAAACACTAAGCATTAAATTTTTTATTTTTTGTGTCACGCCAGTCACCTATTTCCCAATATCTGTCAATGCAATCTATATACAACTTTCTTGTGTTTTTTTCTATTTTACATTTACTTTGGTACAGTGTGTAAATTTTCTGTTGTTGGTATCATCAATTGTTCATTATGTAACCCTTTGATAGGATTTTAAAAACCAAACAGCTATATTGACATGGCACCATGGCAGTGTCAATTAAATACCACCTCCCTTTCAGCTATTTTTTGGTTCATAATTTATGTCATACAAGTAGTCTATCATTTTGTGTAAGGTATCATTATAATGTATTGTATGTGGATAGGGCTTTCTTACTTAGGTTACCCAAAAAACATATTTGATGATGAAGGATCAGTTACCCAAAAAACATATTTGATGATGAAGGATCAGTAAGTATAACAACAGACGTAACTCACTGTTCATGTCCCTTTATCTATGTGTGTCTGTATGTGTGTTTATGATATGGTGAAATTTTGAATATATTTCAATAGACTGGCAAATTCAGAAAATTTAGTAAGAAGAACCCAGAGGAGAAAAATCTTGAAATTTTAAACTTGAACTGTAAAAAAAAGCAATCAGACAGATGAAGCTGTATGTAAAACAGCTTTGAATATTTCATTATTAAGTGTGCTGCTATTTTGTGTAGACTTCTGTCATCTTGAAGGTGAAAAACACAATAAAAGAAATGCAATTTGTGGTTTATAAGTAGGTTCCCATTCTCAGCTTCAATAAGATGTGTTTCCTGCATTAGCAGAAGACTCAGACATAGAGTTCTGTGTTTGAAATATTCTATAGGGATTTATACAGAAATAAAAAGCCAAGTGTAATGTAAATTATTATGCTAAAAAACACCTAAATCAATATTTTATCAGAAAATAGAATATAATGTGCACATGGTTAGCAATTTTATGTTGCGAACCACTTCATAAGTTTAATCCTTGTGGGTTCTTTACTATTGTACACTTACGCCAAATTGAGCTAACCTAAGCAAATAACCATAGAAAACAAAATATAATTTGAAATGAGCAAAATATGGTTTAATGATAAGTTGAAAATATTCTAATGCATGTTATATCTAATATACATGAGCTTTTTGATTTTTCTTGTTTGCATTTTTTAGTTTATTGAATTTTTTTGATTTTGACTTCTTTAAATTCTTATCTTTTTTTTAAATGTTCCACTTGTACTAGAGGTGAGATTGGAAGGTGGAGACAGTGATCACAATATTTTGCCCATCCATTTTTTAATTCTCCTTAAGTAAATTATCATGATGCACTTTCAGCCTGCTAAGCCCATCAAAACTTCATTAGAGCCTTGTTAACCATACATTTCAAGAAATGTCTGTTTCCCGGTTTGGAATCAGATTTATCCATCTCTTAGACTGGTTACAAACCTTGGCTTATAAACCTCGTCTACCCTGATATTTACCCATAACTGGGGGGTGGTGGATTTTCCTGAAGGTGATAGTGCAGAAATAATGCAAACTGTCTCAGCAGAAGTTTGAACTTGGTATGCCAATTTTCATTTTTTACATGCTACTAACCATTTGGCTACCTGCACATACCTATCTTCTTCCGCCACCTTGAATTCATACATATCCTCCAGATGGATTTATCTTGAGCAATCAGATAAAACTCATCGAGAGTACAAATCTTGATATAACCAGCATTCTCACAATCCCTCTGATAGAAACAATCAACTACAACTATCAACGTAAGTGAACAAAGATTTCCTCGGCTTTAAAGAAATGTTGGCTGGCAAAGCCAATGGAGCTAGAGGGCTGGAAATTTCAACATTTACTCTTCATTATGTCTAGAAAAACCTTTTTTTCATTTTCTGAAAAGTTTTAGGAGGAGGGTTAATTTACAATGTATTTTTATGCTAAATCGATCCCTTAGTTTGTGACAAGCAGTTTTGAAATTTGAACAATTTTCGTGATTCAACAAAACGCGAGAGAGGTAACTTATTCATTGATCACCTCTTTTCCCAATTTTTTAATTGATCACCCAACATGGCATACTTGGTTATGTGATGGTTTCAATTGAGTGAGTAACCAGACCTGTTTCAAGTCAAGTTTGAAACTGAGAAATTAAAACTCGGTAACCAATGCAGGTGAAAATGTTATAGAAAAAGATTATCATTTGAATAGTTTTAGTAGCCAATACATTATTTTCTTAATGCCATTTCAATGTCGTACAATACTTATTGGAAGAGAAATTGTAGAGAGATAGTAGTGGGAGCAACACGAAGTAGAAGGAACTGAGGTAGATATTTATGCAACTAAAAGCATTATTTTATGACAATTTTATTATCCAGCAGAGAAATAAAATTTAGCAAAACTGTAGAATTGATTGCTTAAGATAAATTTATCTAGAAGATATCCATGAATTCAATGTGGTAGAAGAAGATTGGGAGGTGCAGGTAGCTAAACAGTTAGTAGCATGGAAAATGGAATTGGCATACCAAGTTCAAACCTTCAGCAGAGATAGTTTGCATTATTTCTGCACTATTACCTTTGGGAAAATCCATCTCCCTACCCCCCCCCCCATTTATGGGTAAATATCTGAGTAGACTATACTCATCAGCCAAGGTTTGTAACCAGTCTAAGAGATGGACAAATCTGATTCCAAACCGGGAAACAGACACTTCTTGGTGTGTATGAATAACAGGGCTCTAATGAAGTTTCGACAGGCCTCGCAGACCGGAAGTGGATCATGATGATTTTATCAAGGAGAATGAAGGATTAACAGGCAAGAAATCTGATGTATCTTTAGGGAGGTCTATGTTCAATGAAAATTGTTTCGTAAACAACATTGCCCTTTTCGCTGAAAACCTACACAACCTCCAACTAATGCTTGATGAACTAAATAAAGAAAGCAAGAAAGTTGGCCTACTCATGAACTTCAGCAAAACAAAGGTCATGTGCAACGATCATGTCGGAAAGAAGAACACAACAATCAAAATCGAAGATGCAAAACTGGAGGAAGTGGACCACTACATCAGCCTAGGACAACAAATCTCCATGAAACCCTAAAATAAGAGGAAATCAAGCAAGGAATCACTCTAGGATGGCAAGCCTTCTTTAGAGTAAGCTCAATCTTCAGAAAAAAGAAGATCCCATTAATCCTAAAAAGAAGGGTATACAACCAATGCATACTCCTGATAGTGACCAAAGGAGCTGAAACATGGAACCTATGCAAGAGACAGACCTGCAGACTGAGAAGCATACAACATGCACATAAAAGAATCATGCTTGACCTCACATGGAGTGATCACAAGACAGCACAGTATATCAGGGAGAAAACAGGAGTCCGAGACATCATAGAATCCATTAGAAAACTCAAATGGCAATGGGCTGGTCATATTGCAAGAATGGCAGACAACTGATGAACATCACATGAATATGATGAACATGGATTCCAAGAAATCACACGCGTAACCGAGTATGACAGAATACAAGATGGAGAGACAAACTAGACAAATTCAGAAAGTATTGGCTCAGCGACACCCATGAGAGAGAGGTGTGGCGAATCCTTGGGAAGGTCTATATCCAACGACAATGATGATGATGATGATGATGATGATGATGATGATGATGATGATAAAAAGGCTGCTGTAGCTGATGATGATGAAACTGTGGGAATTCCACTAAGATATCACTGCTGTAGCATACATATTTCTGCAATTAAAGTATATAATTTTGTTATAGTAATTTATCTATGCCATATATCTATATCAACTATAACAACATGTATAGGCAAATGAAACAAATGTTATTATTATTATTATTATTATTGCTTACTTTTGCTATCTGTCTATATTCCTGTGGTCCACTACTACTATAACTGGGTGAAAAATAAGGAATGGTATATGAGCTGAATGAATGATAATCATGAAAGTAACAATTGGTCATACTGAGAAACAAGCCAAATGATAGTATGATAGTTTTTAGGAACCATGAACCAAAATTGTTAACATAGTCAAAATAGGTTTCTCCAGTTTCCAAGTGATTCTGGCTGGTTTAGCTGGCTATCTATTTATCTATAAATCAATTTATCTATCTATGTGTTGTATATAGAGAATGTATAAGGATATCAATGGACTTAGAAGACTGAAAGTTTCAACATTTACTCCTTATTATGTCTGGAAAAAACTCTTCTTTTTTCCCTGAAAATTTCCCCAAAAATAAGTTTTTAGAGGTGGGTTCAATTTACTATGTAAATCTATGTTAAATTGGTCCCTTAGTTTTATGCTTGTTTATAGAAAATTCAATCTTTTTTGTGATTGCTGCCCAACAAAAAGCAAAAGAAGTAACTTTCATTGATCACTTTTTTCCAATTTTTTAATTGATCACCCAAACACAGCATGCTACCAAAAGATGTTGGTTACAAGACAGTTCCTATTGAGTGACCGAGTATTTTTAAATATTTAAGATTATTATGACTAAATTCATTGACCCATAAGATGTATGTTTTACAAATGCATTTTTAATACTCACAATAACCTATTCTAAACCATAACCATACAGCTGTATCCTTAAGTGTTCTGCCTCTTATTTATAATATCAGTTTGTTTGACACAATGTAATGTTTGTACATTTTCTGTACTATAATGTTGATGATATATACTAAACAAGAATTAATATATTTCTGTTCCTTATCTTGTTTATTGCATTAAAGATTCACTTGTTTTTAGAACAAAAATATAGCATCAGTTTATTGTATTAGAAAGTTGAAATTTATGCTAAAATTCTACCCAAATTAAATTGGTCACGTACCACATTCCTTATATTATGGAGATTTGGATAGATACTAGATATCATAATCTACTTTCTGAACTTGTCTTGTTTGTATGTTCAATTTTATATTCTGCCGGCCTCGTTTTCACATGCGATCTCTGGGGATCAATGTTGTGAGTCGTGATGTCTGCCTTTCTTGCAACATGACCATTCGAGTTTTCAAATGGCTTCTATGATGTCTCAAAATCCCATTTTTTCCCTAATGATTCTCTCATGTGCTAGTTTGCACTTTCTTAATTTGAGGGTCAATCTATTGGTCAGGTTCCATGTTTCAGTTCCATAGGTGACTGTTGGGAGAATGCATTGGTTGTATATTCTTCTTTTTAGGATTAATGGGATTTTCTTGTTCTCGGAGGTTGAACTTGCTCTACCAAAGTGTGCCATCCTAGTGTGATTCTTCGCTTGATTTATTCTTCCTTTGAGTGTTCATGGAGATTTGCTGTCCTAGGTTGATGTCATGGTCTACTTTTTCTAGTCTTGTGTTTTCGATTTGGATCATTGTGTTTATTTTCGACGTGTTTGTTGCAAGTGAACTTTGTTTTGCTGTAATTCATGCGTAGGCCGGCTTTTTTGCTTTCGTCATTCAGTTCGTCTAGCATTAGTTGGAGGTCACAAAGGTTATCTGCAAAATGTATGATGTTGTTTGCAAATCTGAGGTTGCTTACACATTCTCCATCAATTCTGATTCCTTTATTTTCCCCTCTCAAGGCAGGTTGTAAAGAGTTTGGGTAAGCAGCTATCACCTTGTTTTACCCCTCTTTGGAGTTGAAAGGGCTCCAAGTCTTTACGTAGCCTGATAAAAGAGTTGTTGTGATATTATATACGTTGCAGTATTCTGATGTATACAGGGTCGACACCTTGTAGGGTGATAGCCTCAATGACCTTGAGAATTTCCACTGAGTTGGGGGCCTTCTTGAAGTCAATAAATGCTACAGTGAATGACGTTTCATATTCTGATGCTTTTTTTCTTTTAGTTGATTGATCAAATGGAGATGGTCCTTGGTCGAGTCGCCAGCTTATCCCTGTAGTTGGTTTTCATCTAGCATTTTGGTGATTCAGTCGGTGAAAACTTTGATAAAATGTTTGTGGACTCCCCATGGTTTGCAATCCTCATTGTCAAAGATAAATTTTCAAAAATTCATGCATTAACACCTCTCATACATTTTAGGAAAATAAGTCAGGCTATTCATTTATTTGTATTATGCCTTATCGACCAGGTCAAGCCATGATAAATGAGAAATAAACAGGGTATTATTAAACAACTGCACAAAACATTTTTTAAATAGCAATCAATATTAAAGGGAGATGAGGAGGTCAGATATTGTAGAAAAATATACTTCTTGGAATATGAGTATACATCAAATAAATGAAGGGCAATCAATTTATTTCTATTGTAAAATTCATCAGCATTACATTTCCATCATACATATTATAGCTTTATTTTATCAGTAACACTGACATTAATTCCTAACCAGTGAAAAATCACTTTCTTCTTCAATTTCAATGCATTTCTATGATAAAAGTCATTCGCAATATATCTCCATAGTAAAATCATTGGCAATGTATTTATCTGATACATATGATAGCCCTCTTCTACCAGTAACACTTGCATTTATTCATGACGACTGTCTGTCCCTTTTTTTCTGATTTTCAATACAAAAGATACAATTCAGATGTGGAAACTTAGAGCAGAATCATCATCATCAGTCTGTTAGCATTCGTCATTGGACATAGACCCTCCATACGATTCGCCAGGCCTCTCTATCATGGGCATCATGGAGCCAGTATTTTTTGAATTCATATAGCTCGTCACGCCATCTTACTTTCTGTTGGCCACAGCCTCACACTTGATCCCTAGGGATCCACGTTATGAGTTGTGATGTCCAGTAGTTGTCTAACATTCTTGCAACATGTTCATTGCCATTTGAGTTTTCTGAAAGTTTCTTTGATGTTTCAGACTCCTGTCTTTTCTCTTACTTACTGTCTTATGATCTCTCCATGTGAGGTTGAGCAGGATTCTCTCATGTGCACATTGCATGATTCTCAGTTTGAGGGTCAATCTTTCGGTTAGGTTCCATGTTTTAGCTCCATATGTGAATATCAGTTGGATACATTGGTTGTATCCCCTTCTTTGTAGAACTATATGTATAATCATATATTACATAAGATGCAAAGGTAGGATCATTTGCGAAGACAAATTTTATGTGAAAAAAATCTAACACTCAACATTCAGTCATCAAATCTTTTTACCATATCATCAGGAATATTTAGTTTGTTAGTGCAGAAAATGACTATAAGTAAATGAGGAAGTGGCAGAGTAGCAGTAAAGTCAGAGGGTTGCCATTAGGAAAGCCTTAACCTTGCTCATGAATACTAGTGCTAAAATATAACTGTGATTATTATTACATTCCTCTCAACACCACCACCACTGCAAGAATTTATTGTTATGTATGGGGTCTGTCTGGAAAGTATCAAACCATTTTGAATAACTCAAGAACTGGTTGCATGCTTTTGATGTAACTTGACAACCAATCAGAGGGAAAAAGACACTCTCTCAAGGAGTTACTGAGCATTGAGACACAATTTGGGAAGTATGTGTACTATGCAACCGTCATATTTGCAATGACCGAGCCTGCCTATTCTTCATGCCTTGTGGAAGTTTTTTTGGCAAAACATCATCATCTAAGCCTGTCAGCCCCAATACAGGCCAGATTTGGCTCCCTATGACTTATGGCTATTCCCAAAGTTAAAATCATCTTTGAAAGACTGTGGATAAGATTAAAGTGAATGTATCAAGGCAACTGATAGTGATCCCAAAAGATGAGTTTGCAGACTATTTAGAAAAGTGAAAGGAATGCTGAGATGAGCATGTGAAGTCCCAAGAGGAGTACTTAAGTGCCATCACCCTAGGAGGGCTATTTTTTGTTCATATTAAATCGCTGGATACTTTCTGGGCAGACTTTATGTATGTAATCATTACTGCAAGATTTCACGCATTTGTATAACAAATATTTCTTGGGATATCATGAGTTACATTAAGAGATAGTAGGATATATAAAAGTTATGTAAAGTTTTTTGCAGACTTTTTCCTCATCTTTGTTCATTTTTTGAACACAATGTTTTCGTTGTCGTACCCTACGGCCATGTTCAGGTGATGAATGGGTGTAACTTTTATCATTGGGACAGAAAACATCCGTTGCATGGAAACGTTAGCATTCCTTAGTCTAATGTCAGGTTTAGTTGATTTTTTTGTTTCCATAAATGTTAGCTTTAATAGGTGTTAAAAATCCATGGTTGTCTGGAGATGATGCTTTGAAGGGGGCTTTTTTAGGGGGCAATATCATACTAACTGCCATTTGCGTTTTCCGTCCCGATAATAAAAATTACATCTATTTATCATCTGTAGATGGCCATAGGGTACAACGGCTGAAACGTTGTGTTAAAAAAATGAACCAAGATGACGACAAAAATACACAGAAAAATTTACAAAATGATATCCCCTCATCTAAAAAATTCAGATAGAAAATATATGATAGTTGATGATGAGGAAAAGTATCTACAGTAAAACAATGTTTATCATGAGTGTCTTGTTAGTCACTTCTATTGATTTTGTTCTTTTCTTACTGGTTCTTTAATAAGGCTTTGTGCTACAAATTCACAGGGACTTCTGTGGCCGTAGGAGATTATTGTTCAAACTATAACATTTGACTTTTATTCTAGTGTGGAAAATAGTATACAAATTTTATATATGAATGAATGGCTTGGCTTCACGAACGAAGATTCTTAGGAGAGATTGCCCCATCAATAGGACCATCGATGGCAGGGCCTATGTGAGGATTTTCCTTCCAGTCTGATCAATGGATTTTTAAGGTGAGGTCAGCTTGCCCAGGGCCGACAACACCCTTTAAACCAAGGTTTAGCATACTATGGCATGAAAAAGAGCTGGATTTCAAAGTCGTATGTTCGACAGGAGTGTCCTTCTCCTTGCAGATGAACGAACACTTGCTGTAGATGTCGGCCACCTCTTTATGGGACTCTTCTGACAGTTGGGCCTACCTATGGTTGGACCATCCCTATGAACAAGAATTGGGACAGAACCTCCAGATAGTGTGGCTGTCAGCATTTTCTAGATGCAGATATTCCAACTGCCAGAAGCTTTAAGCAGAGATTTCAGACTCTCCGAGAAAGCAGATGTGTGCCAGTTTCAGAGGTTTGCTACCCCTCAGGATATTGACCCGACCTGACAGTGTAGTAGACTAGGTGCCCAGATCAAGGGGGGTACTTCCTCACTCAGCGAGGACTCGAAGTGTGTATTCTTTGACAGGCATCGTGATCGTGTAGCTGAAGTTAGGAGTGTTCATTTTATTTATCTGATCAGTCCTCATGGAACACTACAGGATATAAGCACACACCATAACAATTATATATACACAATATCTAGGACATCAAAGATATGCAGTAGTGTAAAAAAAAAACAACATCATGATTCTTTTAAAAATCATTTATTTCTGTTGATAGCAATATATATTCCAGTATTCTATTCCATAGTCCCACCACTCTATAACTAAAAGAATATTTTTGATATTTAATCTAATTCTTTTTGCTCCTACAGTATATGCACGGCCTCTCTGTTCCTTGTACTCCTTCCAAGCAAAAAATGCTCAATACGTATCGTACACAATTGTCCTAAATTGAATTTCCCATTTAGCCATCAGGGTAAACAGAGTTCCTACTGACAAAATGATTCCAAGTGCAGTAGCTGATAATAGGAACACGTCTTTTGGCAACATACCATGTTGGGAGTGATCAATCAAAAATTGGAGGAAGTGGTGACCAATGAATAAATCACTTCTCTCACCTTTTGTTGGACAGTGATCACTGAAAAAATAGTTTTTCCAAAAAGCATATGTGAATGCTGCTGGACACTAACTGGGAATCATTGCTAATTGAAACCTTAACTAAAAACTTATCGAGGGGAGGAATTTTGAAGAGGAAATAGAAAAAAAAAAGGTCTTCTCTAGACATAATAAATAAAGAGTTAATGTTTAAATTTTCAACCCTTTAGCACTATACATACATATCTAGCCAGCCAGACCAACTTGAAAACTGAAGGAATCTAATGTTGACAGTTTTGTTAGACAGCTTCCAACATTTTGAAGGCCACTCTACTTAAAAGTAACAATTTTGCAAAAATATAAAAATATGGCCAACCCATCATTCGGAACAATGGACTCTTCTATTGAAATGAGTTAAGTTGTTCCTTTTCTTTTAAAAATCATCTTATAAAAATTCAAATGAATCCATGAATTTTTTCTACGGGGAATCATCAAGTCCATATCTTGAACACGTGAAAGAGAGGTCTTTTTCTTGTTGTCAAAAGCACCTAAACATGAGTGCAGCTCAACCAAATTTGGCCTACTAAATGGACCTGGGAGAAGGTTCTAAAACAAAAGGTTTTGAGAAAAATATTTGTAAAGGGTCTTCGAGAGGGTTCTATTTACTATGTAATTATAATGCCAAAGTGAAACCCAGTTTCCGCCGATATACATATCTTCTTATATTTTTAGGTTTATATGTAACTAGAATATACCTATCTAAAATGACAGGGTCATTTATGTATGGATCAGTACTAAAGAGACAAAAGCTATTTCATTTGGTTATTTATCCTTAATAATCGAAATATTCAAATTCTAATTTTTCAAGTTTAAGTTACAACTCATCTCAAGCTGTTTTAATGTGATCAGACATGAAGTCTTGAGAGTTTCTATAATGTAATGTTTATTGTTGTGTTATAGTAAGAAGGTAAATCAATGTGATATCATTCCATTTGAGCAAAAATAAACAAACAAGGGAATAAACAGAAAAATTAATGTATGAGCTTATAATATGCTTAGATTCTTTAATGGGTGTAAATTGAAGGGAAACCTAAACTTTGAGGGATCAAAAGTGAAGAGAGACTTTTCCCTCCCCATAAAGGGTTGAAAGGTACAGGAGACTTTTTGCTCTTTTAAAAAGTTAAAATTGAAGGAAAACTTTTCCCAATCCTAAGGAGTCAATAATGATGGGAGATATCTTTCTTTAAACAGTCAAAAATAAGGGAAACTTATATGTATACACACACACACACATATATATATATATATATATATATATATATATATACACACACACACGCACACACATATACATATGCATATGTATACAAATACATACACATTCATATGTATATATATACAAATACATATCCATATATGCATACATATGGATACATATATGTACATATATTGACATATATACACATTTATGTTAACATACATATATACATATATACAAATATACATGTAAACAGATATATAAATATATTTGTGTAACAAATATACTTTCTACTATATATATATATATATATATATATATATATATATATATATATATATATACACATTTATATATACATGCATACATATATACATACATATATGCATATATACACACAGATATACATATATATATATATATATATACATATATATATATATACACATACATATATATACATATACACATACATATATACATGTATATATATATATACATACATATATATATATATACATGTATATATATACATAAACAGATACATGTATATATACAGATATATACATGTACATATATACATACATTGATATACATACAAGCATGTTCATATATATATATGAATATATATATATATACATACATGTATATATATATGTATATATATATATACATACATGTATATATATTTATATGTGTGTGTGCATATATACATGTATATATATATATATATGTATATATATATAGTCTAGAAAGCTTTTCATGTATGATACCCTGTTTCCAGGTTTCCGAATATAGCTTCAAATGATTTTTTCAAATGAAAATTTGAACAAAACTACTAGAATTAGCAATTACACAAGAGCATCAAAAATTCCTTCTTACTTAAAACGTACAACTTAAAAAATTAATTTCATTGTAACCTAATATCCAAGACAGCACTCGCATTAGAACAATGATTGCATGCTTTTGTGAGTGGTTCCAATCTTCCCTGGGGACTCTCATGTATCAAACCTTGTACCAAAATTTTTTCAGCAAATATATATATCATGGCTACTAATTCTATAAAAAAAACACTTTCATTTTTGATTTATCAATTTAATGTCTTGTTAAAATAGAATATAGCAAAAACTGCCCATGAACCTATTAGAAGTCATTTATAAACCTTTGACTACTTTGGATGACTGAAGTTCTTCAAGAAGCAGAGAAACTCAAATTATTATTTGCCAAGGTTCTTTCAAGGACAACACAATACAAGTGGAACTGCTTGTACTAATTTAACCATTACTACTCTTACTAATACTGTGATTATTATTCCTTAGAAGGACCGATGGCAATTCCATAGTGCTTCTTTGCAATTTAGGATGTGATGTGAAAAGAATTACTTGTAATTTTCAAGAACTTCCTGAAAGACAATATTCCTTCTGAAAAATATTCCTGTCTTACAATTTTTTACATAATCAACTCTATTACTTTTACACTTATATTACTCGATGTGGTCACTTTTGAAAATGTGACCAAAAACTATACGTGGCTAAATACTGGTCATGGTGAATATACTAGTATTCTAACCATTTGAAAATTTAGTATTGGGCCTTATTTATTGCTATTGAATGGTTTATGTTGAGTTTGTTTCCTTTGAATTTTGATAAAATCATTATTGATCAGTGAGTAGGACAGTAAAATAAAACAATCATTTGGTTTGAATAAGTACGTATCATGAAAGTAGATGGGTGGGTATAAACAAGTGTATTAATTCTTGAATAAAGTTCAAGAACAAAACTATTTTTATGGGGAAATCTTTGGTTTTCATCACATGTTGGTACTGGGCTTAATACTTATAGGGGCATCAGATGCAAATTGAAAATGAAAAGAATTACACTACTAAATCAAATAATTATGAACATCGATCCAAGTTGATGATAGAATTAGGTCAAATTTCCTTACCAGAGCAAAAACTCTGAAACTTAATGAATAACCCTCTCCTTTTACACTCTAAAGCAGGGCTTCTAAAACTAAAGGTCATGACCCCCAATATTATTGTGGGTCAAAGGAACATTTGAAAACTTTCTTAAAAAATAATTGGGTAATTACATTTTTTTAAAAATCTCTATTCAACCATGTACTCATTATGCTGCTTCTAGCATAGTGGCTCATTGCTATTCATTGATCTTAAAAAATCAATTTTAGTTTTGTTACCATTTTCTTATTTATTTTTAAAAAATGATACTGATTTTATTCATGATTTTTTAATTAGCAACTGTCATAAATTATGTCATTGGCGAGTCATTAATTCTATATTACTATAATTGTAAGTATCACAAAACAGTAGTGTAGTAATAAATAGGTTGGTAATATCTTTTGCTTTATTCAGTCTAAGCTTTAAAATCAATATTTGTTATGTTTCAAAAAGTTGTTGCTCATTAGCATTGAATTTGTTACTTATTCAAATTGGAAATGTCAGCTCATAGATCAGAAGGGGACCACTCGGAGAACAAACATGTGCAGGCACCGGATGTGATATTTTTCTTTTAGTGGAAGCACATGTTACTTTAGAGCAAGGTTCTACATTGCAAAATATGATAGACACATAAGAAAGTCCAGAGGGAACAGCAGCCTAACTGTTCTGACAACAACTAAGATGAGGAAATTAATCTGAACCAATCAAAATACATTGAAGAAAATTTAGTTAGCGATGACAGCTCTTCTATCACTTGTTACCTCCTCTTTGTTCAAAATGGTATTTTCAGCATCGACTCCATTTAAAACAAAAATACTGATCAAATCTTAAGAGCCTTGAATTTACATTGAGACCAGCACTGATGAAGATTAATCTAAGATTTGATCAGTACTCTTATGATTAATCTAAGATTTGATCAGTACTCTTATCTATACTTTTACAAATTATTTGGCATATGGTCACAGGAATTAGAGGAAGAGGATGTTGGTCTTCACTGGTTTAACTTACTCTTAAGTAGCTTCATTTGTGACCCTTTCATACTATTCAGTCTCTTCCACCAAAAGAACTCTTTCTTCCTATTCATACTTTGCATTCACCATATACCAAATGATTTGACCGGTACTTGTTGATTTGTATAGTCTGAAGAGGTATGTGAATAATGTCACAGAAACATATGAATTGGTCACACAAAAAGAGAGCAGCTTGATGCTGTTGATAATTTCATTTTACATATTTCTCACTCATACATTATGTCCTAAATTAAAGTTTTTATTCTGCTTGGTTGAGTTTAAATAATTTAGATAGTTTGTTCTATTGTTCAGTATTTTGATTAAATTGTTTATTCAATTTATTTCTTTGAATGTTTTTAATTATTTTTACTGCTTGAAATTGTTTTTAAATAAGGTTAATTCCAACTGATCTTTAGATGACTTTACGAGTCAGTTAAATGTGAACAGAATTAGGCTGCTCTCTTTTTGCGTGACTAGTTTACATGTTTCTGTATCATTATCCATATTCTTTTTTGGACTGCTCAAATTGACAAGAACCAATTCGACCAATTCTATCAATATAAACATGCATATCTATCCTACAAAAAGTAAGTTCATTACTTGGCTTTTTTTTTGCTTACTTAAAAATAAAATACATTTTTTGGTCTTTAATCATTTAACTGTTAAATCATATATGGTATATTCCCTTACTTTTTGGGAGAAGGGGGACACAATTCCTTCATTATCTATATACTACTGAAAGTCTCACTCTGCTTATCTACTTGTGCCCTCAAACTAGACAAAACTGTGCATTATAGCTTCAGATATATTGCATCCAAGTACCCCTAAAATGCAATGAAGAATGTATGAAAAATGCAACTACAGAGTCTTGCTTGGCTCACTGGATCACAACATGTGCTACAGCAAGCAGCTTTATGTTCCCTCACTTCATATTTTATTCTAGCAGTGCACCACTCATCACAACCCAAGACAAATTATATTAGAGGAAAAACAGGTGTCCAAGATATCATAGAATACATTATGAAACTCAAAAGGGCAATGCACTGGTCATGTGGCAAGAATGTCTCAAAACTGCTAGACATCATATCTCATAATATGGATCCCAAGAGATCATATGCAAAACTGTGGCAGTAGAAAATAAGATGGTGCAACAAACTAGACAAGTTCAGAAAGTACTGGGTCTGTGATGCCCGGTACAGAGACGTCTGGCAAATCTTTGGAAAGATCTATATCTGACGACGTGTTAATGGGAGGAGGGTGGTGGTGGTGGTGGTGGTGGTGGTGGTGGTGGTGGTGGTGATGATGATGATGATGATGATGTAGTAGTAGTAGCAGCAGCAGCAGCAGCAGCAGCACTAATCTAGTTATATTCATACATATTTGATGGAACAACCACCAGAGTGAAATTGTTTGCAAGATTAGGAATAGACTATGCAGGATTCCCAACTATGCTATACTTAACTATCTAAAAAAAGTGAGACATGGTGAATATAGATTGATTCAGAAGCAGAAAATGCTGATTAATTTTTTACAAGAATTTCTTTCATCTCATTTCAAGTTACTAAAAGTAAATAAGTAACTGAAATTAGGATGAAAGTGTAAGAAGTACTAGGGAAAAATCCACATATATAAAACATAGTATATCCATTACAGGTGTGTGCAAAAGTTCCCAGCAAAAAAGTTTTCATCTGTGCATTCATTAACATTTTTTACACACGCCTAATATTTTTTATTTTTTTAATGCATAACATTTTTCAATGGCTGTACAGGTACTACACTCTGATCTGCATTTACTTGCTTCTCCACAAGGGCAAGATTTGACACAAAGTCAGTTTAATGTTGGGTTCTGTATATATGAGAAGCTCAAAAAATTGCTTGACTTTAATTGCTCCCCCAAGACTAGGCAAGGTTATATACCAAGCCTCAGTAAACCATCATGGCCACATCGTTGCACCGACGCAAAGCTACCAAACCATGCACTGCAAACAGATACTACGCTCTGATCTTCGGCAGAAGTACCTGAGGACAACACTTTGATCCTAGGCAGATTGCACAGATACTCTGATTCTAGATAGGAGTTCCAACACATAATTCATCACATCATGAAAAATAATAAGCATTCAAAGCAAAGAACATTGAAAAGTTGTCTTATTGACTTTTCTTGCAGATTGAAGCAGTATTGATGTTAATAACAAGACACGCATGTAACAGAGCCACATAATATTTTATAGATTGTCTATAACAATCTTATGCTGTTATACAAATATATTCATAAGTTAAAAAAGAACATAAAGATGTCTTGCTGATTACTATATTAAAGACCGTTTTTTTCATGCTGTTGTTAAAATGTTTAAGTCAATACGCGTTCTTATAACAAATAATACATTTATAAAACCATTGAAGAAAAGTGGGGTTTTTCTCTCTATTGTTTAAATTAATTATTTTCTTCTCTATGGATAGACAACCAACACAAACATGTTTAATGATAATCCTTTAGTTCAATATTTTAACCCCTGGGATGTCTTCAAGATTTCATTTCAAAGAACCATATTGACCAATGAAATGCTGTGACCAAAAATCAAATTTATTAGTCTTCACCAAAAGCTAATATCCATAACTTTGAAGAATGCATATATTTTTTCTCACCAAAAAAGAACAAAAATGCTGGGTCTTTTTTTTAGTCCCACTATGAAAACAAAAACCTTTACCCTAACCTATACCCTGGGGTGGTGAAATAAACTTAACACATTAATTCCCATTGGTTATGAATATTTTGGTCTGGTGGGGATTGAGGTGAAAAGCCCTAAGATGCTATACCCTATTCTGGCAAAAATAGGTATTTACCATTTACAATGGTTTCATTTTGCTTTAATTGGACACATATTACAATAGATTAAAACATAGATTACAGCAAGAAGGCAAAGCCACTTACAACCGCCCTTGTTGAAATTAAGGGGGAGATTACTCTAAATGATTTTCAGATTGCTCAATGATAAAAATACATAACATCCACTACAGCCAATTAATTTCACCTCCCATAATGCTGAGAATGACATGGTGGCTGTTCAGTCAAGCCTGACACATCAGAAGGCTGTTCAAGTTCAAGACAGGAGAAGAGGATGATGCATTACAGTTCTTCTGTCCATCGGCAGAATTGATTTCAATTGCTAGAAATGTAGTTTCTTGAGAAGGCATCTCCTCGGTAGATTCACTTCAGTCATTTGCATTTGTGATGGACAAGGAGCTGGGTCATGCAAAGGTATCGATGACTCACAGCCATCACCATATCTGATGTGTTGTGGGTAAGGTTCACATCCAGAAATTCTACCTCTTCAACTAAGGGATCATTCTTTGAGTGCCTGATAAATTAACATGGAAGAACTGATTCAAATAACTAGGATGGAAGAGACATTCCCCTTGATGATCGTCGAGAAAGTAAGGAGAATCTCATGTAAAGATTTGTGTTTGTTGCAGTTGATAGCATAGATTTGATGAAGTGCAGAACATGAAGTAGTACCAACTCCCAGTGTGATTCAGGTGAATTTTGTAATTTCAGTGCAAATCAGATAGTTCTACAAATTATCCTATTATGCTATGCAACCTAGGCATTGCTTTGTAGTGTTAGGGGTTTGTCTTGCTGGAAGCAGCCCAATGCAACACCTCCAGAGCTAAGAATCCTGAGCCTCTGCGTGAACGGATATAATCAGGTGTGGTAAAGAAAATTAGTTCTAAACACTAGATGACTGACTTTGATGATGTATATTTGCAAGAAACTGCAAATGGGATCAAGAAAATTCATCTATTGTCACAAACAGATATTTATTATGAGTCCTTGATAGCAGTAGACCCTTGAAATTGACACAAGTGCTCCAGTGCTTGAGAAGCTTTGATAAGCTTGCCAAGGGGCAATAATGAAGTAAATTGTGGTTTTAGTTTAGCACATACTCAAGACAAGCACACTTCCTTCACCTCATTTGTAGAAGATAGCATGTTTTTAGATCTCGCATAGTTGAGTGAGTCCAGAGTGGCACAAGTCATCATGTGATTTTTTGAGAGATGATGAAAAGCTAGTATTGCATTAAGCATGACTTGGAGTATCTAAAACGTTGTAACGCCTGGAACAGTAACGGATGTCATAACAAAAATTGGCCAACTCCAACTGCCAACCTTAGATTTTATCATTTTTAATCTTTGACCTTTGATGATTATTCATCATAAAAACCACAGACCTTTGATCTGTCACAATGATGAAGTGCTGAACAGACAGAAAATGAGACCATTTTCTCACAGCCTCAATCACAGCAGCAGCCTCCTTCTCGATAACTGGATAATGAACTTCATGGTGATTTAAAGTTCATGACATAAAGGCGTCAGGTCACCTGGACTGGTTCAATGTAAATGGAATGGCAACATCAGAGGCATCACATTCCTCAACATATGGCTTGGAATTATCTGGACTGGGTAATGCAGAATTCATGAGCAAACCTTTTAAACTATTCAAAGCCTCAAAAGTTTTCGCATTTTGCAGAAAACATTTCGCTTTCATTGGAGGCTGGGTGTGGTCCAAAAGACCAGGAATCTATTTTGCATGATATTCTAACATACCTAAAACTCACTTCAGAGCTGCCATATTTGTTGATATCTCAAGATCGATAAGTGGCTGCAACCAAGATTTATTTGACCAAATCAATCCCTTCCAAATCTCAAAAGCAAACATCGATATTTTGTTGACTGAATACACAGATTTTGAATTATTCAAAGTGAGGTGCCGATGTTGAGCTGCTTCAAGGAATGTTTTTACACATTTGTCATGTTCCGCTTTCTCTCTTGCTGTGATGGTTATGTTGTCTAGGTTAGGAAAATTTATTGATAGTATGCAGAAAAGTTGCCACATCATTAGTGACACCAAATAGTATTCTTATAAATCGGTATAAATATCCACTAGCCTCAAAAGCAGTAAATGGTGTGTCATCATGACACAATGACACTTGATGTTAGACACCCTTTAGATCATATGTTGGAAAAACGCAATAGCTTGCCAGATGATATACAAGGGTTTCAGTTTTCCGTAATGGATATGCATCCAGTTCTGTATATAAGTTTACAGTGTTAGAATGATCTTCACACATGCATTTTATGTTGGTCAAGATCATCCTTCTCAATGACAACCTGTGTTCACCAGGGAGATAAACCCAGGTCAATGATTCCTTCTGCTAGCAAATGTTCAATTTCTTGAGCAATAAACTGCTGATCTGGATCACTAAACCCACAAGATCTAGTAACAATAGGTTTCACATTTGCTTTTATGCTCGGGAATAGTCATGGCATTCCTGAACTTGCTGCAGCCAAATAATAAATTTTAGTTCCAGGATCATTAAGCCTCAGATGTAGTGTAAACTAAGCTTAATTTTCAGTTTGAGTCTCCAAGCCTGTTGTCTAGCAGTCAGAACTACCTGAATCAATTAATGCTGTCGCTGTATGACTATTCATCAGCATAGGAGTGGTAGAAGCTAACAAAGAGTGTGGCACAGTTGCTGGAACTCCACATTACTCATCTCATTTAATGACAAATGTAAACTTTCTGTTTCTTCTTTGACTGACACTTTTTCCCATTGTCAAGCTCTATCAGAGGGAGCACAATCACTGCTCCGAGCTGGACAATTTGAGAATGGATGCAATTCATAACCACAAAATCAGCACAGTTTCTCAGTTGAAGCAATTGTGAATCAAACAGAATCTGATTCAAAAAGAGTCGTAGTTTCCAGTGCTTTAATAGACAACTTCTCCGTAGGTAAGACGGCTCCCACCTAAGAATTCATACAAGCATACTGTCCCGAATCTCATTAGGCATAATCAAAAGCCCTAGAAGTGTTACAGGCTTGATCAAGTGTTAATTCTTGGCTTTCAAGCAATCACTATTGTTTAATATTCAATTGGAGTTCATTTAAGAATACATCCCTGACAAGAGCTTGGTGGCACTATTCTTCAGTTACATTCACAAATCAACAGTTTTTACTTAGCTTGAGTAATTCTTGAAAGAATTTATCAATTGTTTCTGACATTAGTTATCATCTTGATACTAGTGGGAGGCATGCAGAAATTATGTTTTTCTCTGCTAGATTATCTGTCCCAAACATTCAGGACAGCATCATACATTGTACAAAAAGTTACATATTCGTATACAAACAGAAACATATTTTGTTAAAGAACACAGTTTGTTTGGTACATTTTCTCCACATTCATCAATAAATATTTACCATAAACAATGGCTTTATATCACTTTAATTTGACACAGATTACAATGGATTGAAACATAGATAATAACAAGAAAGCAAAGCCACTTCCAACTGCCCCGGTGGGAATCAAGGAGGAGATTACTCTAAATGACTTTTGGATAGTTCAATGGTAAAAATACATAATACCTATATTGCTTTTTTCTCTTTTCAAACTTTTGACAGTATTAACCTCTTCTTTGGGTGAAGTTACAAAATCTGACAACTTGACTGATCTGGAACCCAACTAAGAAGATATACAAGACTGACCATTTGAAAAATTGAAATGTTTTGATCTACCAAAATCAAATCAATGTTAAATTTCAACTCTTAACACCAAAAATTGAGTTTCTAGATGACAAGAAGAAGAAAATACAACTTTTTTAAAATTCTTAGATTTCCTTATTTCGAAATTATGAATATTAGCTTTTGGTGGGGACTAACAAAAGAAAACGCACAAAATTCTCCTTCTCCCAGGTATCTTTTCCCAAACAATCTTTACCACTCACTCAACCACTAGCCTCATACCATCCTGTTTAATGCTTTAACCATTAAGCTTTCCTTGATAACCCTAATAGATTTTTTTACTTGACTCTTAAATTCATACAGAGAAAATAGAATGCGAATTTCAAGGGAAATAACTTCTGATTATAATTATCTCTCTTTGAACATTCGGTGGATTGTTTGTTTTTTTTTCAAATCAATATACAGGGGTTATTCATTGAAGAGTTCCACTGTCAACCACAAGTGGTTTCAAGCGGTCCATGAATTTACAAATTAATGAATATTTAGTGCATAGTGCCAGTGTAAAGCTGGCCACCATGGAATTGTTTTGTTTCTGTGATTTAAAAATCACAATTCCCCATTCTTATAATCATAATCCTTTCTTGAAATTGAACAATAGATCCTGAGGCATAGTGTTCAATATTCCAATGACAGAGTTTTCATGGCAGGTACCTTGGTTGTGTTTAAGTAATTGCCTGCTTATTGCTGGCTTATCTCTGACAAGTGGTTAATAATATTGGAAAGCGAAATGCTGCACGTGCCAGCCTCCTTATAATAATTTGCTTCTCTTGTTTACAGCTGGTCTGCAATCTAGAAATTGCTTCGGACATTGTATCTCTGTTTTCTCATAATGTATTAGATGTATCAATTTTATTATTTTGGACAGTTCTTCTAAGGATGCACCTTCTTTAATATTAGTGGAATTGATTGTATTAGCATAATGCAACTATATTAAATACCAGAATTCTGAGGAATATCAAGTAGCCTGAGAAGCAGAAAAGAAGAAGGAATGTAATATTACTGGTATAACATTATTATTGAAGGTAATTTGATATCATATTTTTTTTGTTTTTTTTCCAAGATGAAAAACAAGGGAGTTATCTTCCTTGAATCATTCTTAAAAGGGGAAAAAATATAATGCAAATGGCTCAAAATTCTTATATTTCTTATATTTTTTTGAGATTTATCCACAAATGTGTATGATGTCTCACAATAGGTTAGTGGTTAGCAAGCTCATCTCATAGACCATTACAATTGTGCAGTGACTTCGATCCTCACTGAGTGCTCCAAATTTATGGCCTTCTGGCAGTGTAAGCTGAGCTTAGTAAATTATCTAAGCACCTCACCATAGTATAAAGATTAGAGAGCTGGTTTCATTGACCGTTACCACTGTGTAATGAGCCTGATCCCCACTGGGTCCCTCTTACTGATGGCCTTGAGCCAGACCATAGTTAAAATTAGTATCATCACCATCATCATCATCAGTCTTTAAACATCCATCATTGGACATAGACCTTCCCCAGGATTTGCCACACTTCTCTATCATGGGCATCGCGGAGCCAGTACTTTCTGAATTTGTCTAGCTCGTTTCTACATCTAATATTCTGTTGGCCTCGGTTGTGCATGTGATCTCGGGGGATCCATGTTGTGAGTCACGATGTCCATCAGTTGTTTGCCATTTGTACAACATGGCCAGCCCACTGCCATTTGAGATTTTTGGTGGATTCTATGATGTCCCTCACTCTTGTCTTTTCTAGGATGTACTTTGCTGTCTTTAGGTCTCTCCATATGAGGCCTAGCATAATTTTTTCATGTGCATGTTGCATAGTTCTCAATTTGCGGATCTGTCTCTTGGTTATGTTCCATCTCTCAGCTCCATAAATGATTATCAGGAGGATACATTGGTTATACACCCTTCTTTTTAGGATTAATGGGATCTTCTTATTTTTGAAGGTTAAGCTTGCTCTGCCAAAGGCTTGCCATCCTAGTGTGACTCTTCGCTTAATTTCTTCTTTTGAGGGTTTCATGGAGATTCATTGTCCTAGGTAGATGTAGTGATCTACTTTCTCCAGTTCTGTGTCTTTGATTTTGATCTCAGTGTTTTTATCTCCAATGTGGTTACTGCACATGATCTTCATCTTGCTGAAGTTCATGTGTAGGCCGACTTCCTTGCTCTCTTCATTTAGTTCATCTATCATTAGTTGATAACTATTCACAAATGTGATCTAGAATCAGCTGCAGAATCAATCTCATGATTTAGTCACTCATTTTGAGGGATGGAAGAATAGGATCAGCGAAACAAACTTTGGCTACAGTATATTTAAACACTTCTTATCAAGATAAATGGTAGCCCAAATTGATCTGACTCAGTGGAGAAGCTACTGATTCCTAGTTTCTTCGGATGTCTTTTGACATTCAGTCTCCTTTCCTCAGTAAAAAAAAATGATATAAGCAAATTTCTAGTGGTCCTCTTCACTAAACGAATGCCTTTATCCTTCTACCTTGGATCCAGCTTCTAACTTTTACGATCTGTTAGCTCAACATGATTAATTTAAAGCGCTACGACATTACACTATTCTCAGCTAATACAAAAAATTTTCAACATGCTTTTTCTCTCAATATTGACCCTGAAAACTACAATATGGTCAACAAATTTATTACAATAGGAAAAAGTAAGACTGAAACAAAAGGAAATAATCTGAAAAATAAAATGATAGTTCAGTTCCAACAAAAGAAAAAACAGACAATGAATTTATACATAGATAAAAGAATATGCTAAATAAAACAAAGTACTCACAAACAATGCCCAGAAAGTGAACGAAATATAGATGTCTGCTGGATATAGTAGCTCAAATAAGAAACTAATTAAATTTATACAAAATGCCTCCTCCCCACTGAATCCCTTCCAGCTACCTACAATTTTTATGAGGCCTAATTCTTTTAGTATAATGAGGGGGATGTATCCTGCAGTCTTGGAACATGAGAAGGGGATATTAAGAATAGTGATCTAGAAGATTACATAGTATTAGATATGATATGCTTGTAACTAGACAATAACAACATTTTGTTACACCTTGATAGAATATATAAAACATAATTAAATAACAATAGGAGGTGAGGAGTGGCAAAACATTTACCAATGCAGAAATTAGGATCAGCAGACTAAATTCGAGTTTCAGTCAAGGCTGTTTAAGTCCATTCATCATTAACGCCCTTGGGGGAGGTATGAATCCATTTTTCCACAGCTATGGCTAAATAGCAGGGAAGTTGGAGTTCCAGTTCCTTAGCCTTGTCTCATCTAAGAGAAGGTTACACTGATAGAAAAACAAACTACAGCTTGGCAGTCACCATAGCTGGACCCAAGCCTGGGAAAAAGGACACAGTTGGCCCTATGTTCCACAAGGAGTCTAAAGGAATGAAAAAAAGATGAGCTGTTACAGCAAGAGGAGAAGAAGCACTAAATTATGCTGCATAAATAATACCTTAGTGGCAAGAATGCTAAATAAAAAGGGCTTGAATTGAAGATCAGCAGATGCAATTTGCCATTGGAAGAAGATGATTGATTTCAAAACCAGGTTCAGTCAGAAGAAACTGTCAACCAAAACTGTCAACATAGGTTTCTTCGGTTCTCAAGTTGGTGTGGGTGGCTGGCTGACTGGCTATGTACGTATGTATCACATGTACAGGCCCCACCAATGGAGCTAGAGGGCTGAAAAGGAAAACATTTACCCCTCATATTGTCTAGAAAACATGTGTGCTTGTTTTGGGGAAATTCCCTCCCTAAATAGGTATTTTGTGGAGGTTCAATTTGCAATGGAAGGTTATGCTAAATCGGTTCCTTAGTTTGTGTCCAACGGTGTTCATGCTTATTCAAATTGGTTTTCAGTTGGAAGTTCAAATTTATGCTCAATTAATCACTTAGTTTATGTCCAGCAACATTCACACCTGTTTTTTTGCAAATTCAGACTATTTTAAAGATCACTGCAAAACGAAATGTGAGAGAAATAATTGAATTTGATTTTTAATTGATCACCCCCAACTTTGCATGCTGCCAAAAGACTTTCATAGCTTAACGGTTTCTATTGAGCAAATAACCAAACCTGTTTACTTGGTCTTGTTTTTTTGTGCTTAAAATAGCACCCCAACCCTTCCTCACTGCAATAGGAGTGGAAGTTCAGATTCCTGCATACAATCAAATAAACTGATTTATCCACTGCGCTAATGGGTGTACTTTGGAAATTTTCTACAACAAGAAGTGACAAGAGTTCATTTAATTGTTCATTATTTGCTTCTCAACAAGTATGTTTATTTGAGCTCATGTTCAATTTGGCACTTTCAACAGCTATTCCAGGTAGATGTAGACATGGCCCAGTAGATGGGTGCTGTCTAAGCACTCAGAAGAGAAAGGTTTTGATCTCTGGAACCAACTTCTTGAATTATTTAGAGCAAATATTTTTTTGTTGAAAATGAACCTCACTATTTCCACACAGATTTCTTCAGACAAAAATACATTTTGGTATCTCAGGGAAAAGAGGCATTTGGATTAAGAAGTAATAGAGTGCATCAGAAAAAATATTATTGTTTATGAAAACAATTTGGAAAGAGTGGTAATTATTTATTTAGGCACAAAAACATATACAGCCCCTTATGACTATTCTTTCTAGATTGGTTTTATGCTTACGTTCCTTTTTCCTTAATGATTTGTGATTAATAGATATCAACTACCTGCAACCAGACAGAAATTTAGTTCAACACAGTACAGCTGATAGTTGAATGCACAGACATTGAGCTATAAGTAGTGAATAAGATGAATTTAAGTAGAATGGAAGATGAGCTAATTTAAAAACGCTGTATGAAAAGAATAAAAAGGATATTATGTTGATATATATTTAGATCTCTATTTATATTTGCATATCCACACACATACACACATATACTTACATATGTTGTATGTAAATGTAAGCCTATCCATGTATTTATGCATGTATAGTGTTTGAGCATATTCATAAATTTATTTACTTATATGAATATTTCCATATAGATATATATATATATATATGTATATACATACTTATGTATGCATATATTTTGTCTATCTGTACTTAAAAAGATAATTGTGGTCGGTGTATTGAAGAATGAGTATATATATATAAATAAATTTACACATAGATATATATATGTGTATATGTGTGTGTACGTACATTTGGGAGGGAAGAAGGAGATGAATATAAAAATTTACACTCCCATAATGCTTATTTAGAAAAATAAAACACTACAGAAAAAAAACTCCATTATTTTGAAAGCTGACTACAGAATATTTGATATAATATCATCTATGGAAAAGATCTTTCCCATATATGTACTTACATTTCTAGCACTAATGGACCTTTTTTTATCATTATTTTACTATATACTCACTCCCCCCACACACACGTACACTCTCCATAAAATCTACCTGTAACTTCATGCAATTTGGGAGGTGGAGGAAGGCTGGGGAGAAGCTAAGTAATAACAATAAACTCCAACAAAACATGCAAAATTTCAGCTATAGATAATGCATCAACCTTGCAATTCTGCAGGCTATTTTGTTATAACACTTTCTTGCAATACAAAGCTTTTTACGAATCAAACTCGATTCTTCTTTCTTTTCTCTGCTTTCTTTCTTTCACATTCTTTCTGGCGGTTTCTTTTGGTAAATATTTTCCACTTTCTTTTTCTTACACCTATTACTAATTTCCACAATGGCCAGCCAGTCGACCTGCTGCACTCTTACATTGTGTGACATTTGACATTATGTTGTATTTTCTCTTACAATGGTGAACTTGCCGGCCTCCTGCATGCTTTACTTTTTTATTATATTACATTATGCAATCTTATAATGGCAAATGTGCTGGACAGCTTTTTGGCGTGCAATTCTGAAATGTGGTTTTGTTATCATTCAATGATATTTTCAGACTATTATCCTGATCTTTGTTGCTTCTATTTCTATGCTTCAGCCAGTCCGTTCTCCAACTTTCAAGCATCTGGTGAATAATCTAAAATATTCATCTGTGTATTTGTTTCAACGTATGCCATGGAGAGAATTGGAGAACTAACTAGCAGAAAGGTTCTGATAAAACAGAGATGAAAATAATTGTCTAAAATATAAAAAATGACCTGGATTTCCCAAAACTTTCATTAGGTTGTTCAACATGAAATTACTAATTTATTTCAAGCCTGACAACTGACATTCTTAATGTTTTTCAAAACTTATAGCTGAATTGATATGTTATTTCAAAAATCATAATTTATTGATTATAACTTGTTGATTATTCAAAAGTTTCATTTCATCCTATATTTTCAAACAAATATCGGAAACATTCCAACTAATTAATTTCTTGTTTGAGTTCAAGATAGGCCATAAGGGAGCTGAAACTGTGAGGATTATGAATTCCATATTTGGAATTGGTAAACAAGCCATGAAATTTCAGTTTTAAAAATGTGCAAATGGAAATTTCAGTTTAGCCAGGAGATAGGTCAGCCAAAACAATCAGTCAATGAAGAAGACTTGGAAACTATGCAAACATCTCAGTTTGAGAACTCACAGCAAACTCCAATGTATTGCTTGGAAGCATATCAAATCATTTAGGAATAAATTGATAAAATTGGGCCAATTTGAACTAAATAAGGAACAAAAATTCAGATGTATGATGGTCTACATAAGTCATGCACAATGTATTAAATTGGTTTGTTTCGGAATTTTTTTTTTTTTCGATATAATAACCAGAGATCTGTACCATCAATGGTATGGATGAGAAGCTGAAACATCCGTCAAACCCAAACTACCATCCCTGGAAGATTATGGTGAACATTTGATGGAGCAGGATAGTTTCATATATCATAGCTTCCTTTAAAGTGGTCAAATGATTAATATATACATATTTGTAGACCAGCTTGAGATAGTGCACTCGATATTGAAACAAACAGTGCCCAGTTGAATAAATGAAAAATGTCATTGTGCTGCATGACAACATTCATTCTCATGTAGCAAAAATAATGGCATTTCTAAAGTTGAATGAGTTGAGAATGGAAACTTTATTGCATTCTGCCTATTCACCTGACCTCTCTTTGATAATTTTTTTTTTCAAGTATCTAGATCACTTCCTTGCAGGCAAGAACTTCTCTAATTAGGATCACATTGAAGAAGCCTTCAATAAGTTTATTGATTTTTTTTTTAATGAAGAATTCTTTTCAAAGGGAAATAATAACTTTCTGCCAAGGTGGAATAAAAGTATAGAGGCCAAAGAGGAATATTTTGATTGAATAAATGATTTATTTTTATAAATTTTTAAAAATGTATTTTGTTCAACTAAATCATCCAATAAAAACTGTCATGTGACCAACATTTTGACAGCATGCCACGTTGGAGGGGATCAAGTAAAAAATTGCAAAAATGGATAAATGACTTACTCACCTTTTGTTGGGTGGTGATCACTAAAAAGTCTGAATTTTCAAAAAAAGAGCATGAACACTGTTGTACACAAACTAAGGAAACAATTTAGTATGAACTTACATTGGAAATTGACCCCCCCCACTTGGAAAAAATTTGGGGGGGGGTGTAAAAAACAAAACAACATTTTTTCTAGATATAATAAGGAGTAAATGTTTAAATCTTCAGCCTTCTAGCCTCATTGGTGTGGCCTGTAAACACGATACATTTATATATACATAGCCAACCAGCCAGCCAAACCAGTTTGAAAACTGAAGAAGCCCATGTTGACAGTTTTGGTTGACGGTTTCTGATTTCCTGCTGAGTCACTTGATAGCATTATACAAAAGACAGAGAAAAAAGAAAGTATATGATCATCATATAAAGATAACATTAGTTGATACAAATATTCTCTTTTGATATTCATGAAATGTATCTTATCAGTAAGATATAAATACTAGATACATGGGCACCTACCATAATGCAATTACTAGTAACTTAGTCTTGCAAACCATTAATAATGTAGTGAGTTCTATTCTCACAATTGTTCTTCCGTACCAGACTAGCTTAGTTTTGTAAACATCAACAAATCCTACGTATAAATGATTATTTACTTTTTGCACTCTAGTGTACTGTAGACTCAGAAACTATGTCAGCAGTTAGGATAATCAAAAACAATGTAAATCTACATACTTGAGAGTATTTGTAGTAATCTACAATGTATTAAAAACATAAAATTTAACCATAACTTTAGTGTATCTTTTGGCAGTACATCTGGAATTTTTTTTTAGAAACCTTTGATCAAAAATGTCACCAAAAAATGTCAACATAGGTTTTTTCCAGTTTTCAAATTGGTCTGGCTGGCTGGTTGGCTGACTATGTATGTATCATGCATAGTGGCTGTACTAATGGAGATAGAGAGCTGAAAATTTAATCATTATGTCTTGAATTTTTTAAGAAATTTCCCACATTGGTTATGTGATGGTTTCTATTGAGTGACTAACTAGACCTGTTTGTTTTTAGTATCTCAGGTCACTAAACTTGCCTAGTTGGCTGGTTTTCCTGTTAGTCCCAACAAAAAAAAAAATCAGCATGTATTTATTTTTGAGGCTGAGTGAATGATTTCACACTCGTAACATTGCTTAGTTTTATAGAGTTGACAGCCAGGAAGACATTGAATTTTGCATAATAAAAATATAACTAAAAGATAAAGAGAACTAGTTGGCCTTTTGTTGTTGTATATATTTTACTTTCATATTTTCCCCTAGATCCATTGAGTATGCATGTCAAATTTGGTTGAATGGATCAGACTTTTGGTATCACATCAATATTAATGGAAATCAGATCATTATTACCGGGGTAAATGCAAATCCCACAATTTTTTTTGGGGGGGGGGTAAACAATATGTGAATTTTTCACATATATATACAGCCCGGCCTCTTTGGGATCTACTGGAACCATTTTAGGCACTGGGTTCTAAAAAGTAGTGGCTTAACCAAAAATTGACCACTGTAAAATAATATAGTAAATCATGTTTGTTTCATAACTAGAGTATTCAGAAATCTATCATATCATAACATTTCTATCTCAAAGACCTATGCACATATATATATATAGATCATCTTTCCAAGCATTTTGAATTTCATATCCATAATAAAGTGATCAATAATTGGGAAGCCATAATTCATGCTTTCACTGAATTTATGACCACTAAACCTAAAGGATTTTAAAGAGATTACATATTATCTTTAGCGGATCATTGAAAAAGGGTTATTGCTTCAAATATTTACCATTTTTTATTGTTTATATCATCCTTCATCTTGCCATTTAAAAAACAACATTGCGTACCAAAAAAAACCTAATACATTCAATAAACAGTACAATCGAAATGAATTTTATAGATTATCAGATAAACTCTAATACTAAAATCTTTTTACGGGCACTGTAAATCTCTTTTTGTTGAGTGGTGTGCTTTTATGATATTTCCAAACACAAAAAATTAGTCATGTGAACCTCACTTTTCAAGCACGAACATCATTCTAAGAGTGAGGAAACAGAAAAAGCAAAAACCTAATGACACCTGATAAAAGTATAACTTAAAATCTTGTAATCAACCCCTCCCCACACGATTTAGATTCAGATATAGTTGTGACTCTTTCAATTTTTGAGGAAATCCTGGGGGTGGGGAGATAGAGTGAGAGACAAATAATTCACATTTATTTGGATGGCAGCTTCTTAATTGCAGCATATCATTTTTATAATACATACCTTTGTTATGATTGTCATTACCATTCACAGACCTCCCCTACTCCAAACCTCGCCTTACATTCCTGACAATAAATGTTCATAAACTGGAGGGCAATTATGAAATGTAAGATTGAGTTGATAATTTTTAACATGAAACTAATTAGTTTTTCATTTGTTTTCTATCATAAAAGATACCAGAATCTTTATGTTTGCTTCTCTATCTTCCCTTTTTTCATACAAATGAGATTGTGTTTTCATTCTCGTAAAACATGTTTCAATTGTTGTTGTTGCTATTATTTCTGTTATTGTTGCTGCTGTTAGGTTTCTCCTGTCATTTGTTGTAAGTTATGCCAAGAAAGATAGTTTCTTTCAAAGCAAGATAACAGATAGTGAATTTCTGGTGTTTTTTTGTTGGTTTGGTTTTGGGGTTGGTTTTTTTTTCAACTTAAAAATACAATTTGCAGCTGGATTTTGAAGTATTTAATAACTGAATCTGTATTGGTTTTGTATTTTTTCAAATATTTTTTTTTCTCTCTCCTTAATGTTCTTTTAATTTTTATACTGAGATAAAATCTCTTTATAGAATAAAATCTATTGATTATTTCTCTTTGTTTCCTTGAATTCATTCTGCACTTTTCTGTTAGCTTTGTAACTTCAGTTCATCTCAATAGAATTGGAATTGATATCGGAAAGTGCACTTGCTGCTCATTCCGTCCAATGACTGACACATCATGGTGCTGTCCAATCCCTATCAATTTTGAATGCATGAGTTATGAGAAGGTATCATGTCATTATTGTTAAATATTCTAAATTTTAAATTAAGCTCCATGAGAACAGCACTTTTCAACCTCTGGTACACTTTCCCGGAGCTTTAACCTTGTTTATTTAATCATGGATGCAGAAAGAACCAGATAACCTTTGCCACATCATCATTATCTTCATTGGAATTGATGTTTGAAAAAAAAAAAAACTATTCTTGCTACATTCGGTTCAGCAAAATCGTATTAAAATCAAGGTCCCTATCGAAGATGCTGTATTAGTGATGAAAATGTTCTTGTGCTGAACTTCTTGGGGACATTTTGATAAGAGTGGGGCTGGGGACAGGTGAAAAAAACAAAAATTAAATTCAAAATGAGATTTGAAGAGAAGGGGGAAAGGAATTTAAAGATTTTCAACTATTTATTTCAATCATCATAATTTTTTTTCTCACCATAAATTGCATTATCAGAGTTTTAGATTTATCTGATATGAGGATAAGTGAAAGAAAAAAAAATTCTTTCTCATTTTTGAAATTCCCTGGTCAGTTCTATTTTTAGTATTTACTTCTATTCATTGCATCTATTTTGAACAGAGCATGATGGTTAACCTCTGACCTCTGACTTGGGTCCATTTTTCCCCTCAAAAAGTTTTAATCCACTTGAGTATCCATCTGTGTATGTGATAGTGTGCGCAATGCAATTACTCAACCACTAACCATTGTACAGAGCAGATATTGGTTATATATATATCAGTCAATGCACAAGGCAGCACATTGTCAAATTTGAAATCGTTTGTATCAGTGGTTCTCTAGAAATCTAATAAAGATAAATATATCTTTATAATGCTAACTTTGAGTCAGCCTTTAAATGAAAACAAGGTTTCTGTTGTTTCTTTGATCAATGTATTGCCAATGCATAGCTGACTGCAGTTTCTTCAGGTGAATGCTTTGTAGACAACCTTCTTGACAAAGTGAGATTTTACCAACTTGACTTTTTGCCAACAGCTGTTTTATCAAAAACTTTTTTGTACCTATTGTGTAGAGGTTGAAAAACAAAAAAAAGCATTGAAACTTGTGAAAAATAATTCTCTTTTACAACTTAAATAACATTGGAAGAAGATGATAGAAAACATATATTATAAAATGAATTTTTGCAAATGATCACAGAAATAAACCAGCGGACATTGACAACCTATTTTTAAGAAAAAATTAGTTCTTGAGTTTTTTCTTGACTGTACTGAAAAAAAAAAGCCAGAATTTTTGTAAAAAAAAAAAAGAAAGAAAAGCTCAACAAATTTTCATTAATTATGATTAATATCGCAATGTTCTGAGAGCCATTTTTTGTTTCATTTCATTATGAGCATCATATGTATACCATAGTTAGTTATCTGATAAGTTAGCAAATAAAACTTTTACATGCAAGTTTATTTTTTTTATCAGGCGTGGATTTTCAGTAAAAAAAATTCTTTTCTTTCATCACAACTTATATTGGCATAGATTGATTAAACTTATTTGCAAAGCAGGTTTTTAGATGTTTAATTTTATAATTTTGACAAAAACAACAAATCACCTCTTTGAAGTATGTTTCTCTCCTCAATAGAAAAATGAAACTGTTCTGTCAAGAATGTTTAAGAAATCTTTCGAAAAACAAGTAGGCTTCTGAAAGTTGATTTGGAGAAAATTATATAATTTAATGATTAATTGACTGGATTTAGAAAAACTTATTGAAAATTACACTTGCTACATGTAGAGGTGTCCGCATTGTTTCAAATTCAACATCTAAGTACAATCCAGAATTTTTTCAGTAGAAAATCAACACCTGATGAAAAAAAACTTACACATAAAAGTTTTATTTGCTAATTTGTCAAATAACTAAAAATGGTGTATGTATGTTGCCAATGATAATTTTTAAAATTGTCACTCTTTTTTAATCTCAAAATGGTACAAAAAATATCATCTATGAAATGGCAGTCAGTAAAACATTACTTTGTCAAAAAGGTTGTCTATGAAGTGTCCACATGACAAAACTCCTGTCAGCTGAATGTTTGTTCGCGATACATCATTCAGCGAAATGACAAATTACACAAAACACAAGGATGCCCTGCCTCTCTTAGAATTACCAGAGTAACATGTCTCTAAAACGCTAACTTTCTGTCAGATATTGAACAAAAGCATAAGGATGCTCATTCTCTCTCAGCACTCAATAAGCCCGAAATGTTTTAGAGGGCCCATCTTCATCCTTTGTCCCCTTAGCAGGGATCAGAAAAATGACAAATTTCATTACTCACCACTAGTATTGTCATCGTTTTCTTCATGGTATCTATGAATTAACTCCCTTGACTTTCACTCTTTAGAATACATTTTGCTTCGATTGTTACTTATTGCTTATTGCTAATTACTTACCAATGATTGTTTCACACAATTATTTCATTCTAAGTTATCATGAATTGCAATTATGGCAGTCTGCCCCACACACCATAAAGTCTGACCCCTTCCAAACATGGACTTTTGGGAAAGGTACTGTACTAATAATATGAAATTTTAATTTTTCTAATTATTTTCTAATTACGAGTGGTACCTCCAGCATTTATATCTTCAATAAAAAATGAGATTTAGAAATAAAAATTCTATATTTATCAATCAACATTATCTATCAGTTTCCTGATCGACTCCGCAATATCACTTTTTATTTCCTGCAGTCATCGAATCATCCAATTACTTTTCAACTACAAATTTTAACACTTGTCGATATCAGCCCATAGGACGGGCATTCAACTAGTAGGATAAAAAGTTAATGAATAAATGATAAAGACGAAGCAACATACTCGAGTGGCTGCTCAGCTGAAAATTTCAAGACAATTGTGGATTTTGTAATAAAAGCATATGATTATAGCCAAAGATGTTCACCAAAAATATGGATATTGAACCATAATGAATTTTAAATATGGCGCCCATAACAGCTATTTTCCTTCTAGGAGTAAAGTATTCAGTATATTGTGGGGGGGGGGGTCGATATGCATAACAGGACAGAAACAGTATCAAAATCTGTCACAAAAAATACAGACAATAGAAAGTGAGGTAATAAAAATCTACCCTTTGGATGTTTTTCATCTAGAATTAAATATTTGGGGTCTCATCAATAAAAAAAGAAATTTAGATTATTTTTGATAAAATCATATTTTTATTCATGTTGTAGCACCCCTTATAAGGAATTAAATACGAAACCCTTCTTTTAGCTAGATGAAAATCCAAGCAGTTCACACAACTCTGCTCCAACTCTGACACCAGTACTATCAACGACAAGAAAGCTCCCACCTTTCACTATCTCTTCTCTTCTCATCACTTTACACAATCAATCAGATTTATGTTACTCATATATTTACTTGATTTTCATTTGTCATTTATGGCCCAGTATTAATTGTACGTCTTTTGTCCAACCCAAATCCTTGTATGTGTTCTTTTCACTTCGTTTCAATGCACATCCAAGTTCATACTTGACACGCATTCCATTCTCTTCCTACATCTTCACTTCCTCCTACCATCTCCAGGGCCGGCGCCAACTTCAAATCACGAGGAGGAACAATAAAGAACCAACAAAGTTACCACAAAAATGTTTTTGGACTCTATTTAAGATGAAACCTGACATCAAATTTGGCGTTAAATCTGAAAATTAATTTAGCAATTCAACTTGGTGATCTTTTGGTTTCAGTGGGTTAAGGTGATCATTACACAGTAGAAATAATTTCACAGCAAAAATAATAATAGTCAATTCAAGTATGTTTTCCAAATTAAATTATATTGCTTTATATAACTACTTTATCAAATGTTAAATTTCTCTATTCATAAAAATCGTAAAATGATATTCTTAGGCATTCATAGCAAAAACCTTGTAAAAGTTTACTGATGCCACTTAGCACACATAGCAAAAATTATGCAGTTACACTTTTATCTGCCTCTGTCTTAGCATGTGGTCTCACCCCCAACATTCAAATTCTGTGCATTTTGATGCCTCTACTTAATGATAGCAAATTCATACATAAATACAACCACTTCAACCATTTACAATGGATTTAATCTTGGTTTTACTTTTCATCCTATAGAATCTTAGATCTTGAGCATAAGGGTAACAGTCGGTGTAAAAGACTTGAAATGCTAATTATGGTCCCATAGATACAACCTAACATTATTTTAATGATAAAGAACTTTATTGATATTGATAAGGGTGATATTGATGATGGTGGCAATGATATTGATGATAGTAATAATGATGATGGTGATGATGGTGGTTGGGATAATATTAATGATGATGGTGGTGATGATATCGATGATGGTGATCGTGGTGATGATTAAGGCAATAATGATGGTAGTAGTGATGATGGTGGTGATAGAGATGATGGTATTGATGCTGGTGGCGATGATGATAATAGAGATCATAAAATGACACACCTAATATTTCCAGCAAGAAATATTGTTTCCAAAAATATGACATACATGTATGGGGTCAGATGCTGGTGTCCATACAAGAACTACCTCCACTGTATAGGTGGGTCTGGTCAAAGACATCTCAGGGGCACTATAAACGCATTTGGACATGCCTACCAAATGCATGCCAGTCCTGCCACAACTCCAGCAAATCTAAGAAGAGTTGTATTCGGTAGTACAAGTGCAGAAAAGCCTTAGACTGCACAGTCCTCAATCACTGTGAAAGGGAGTGTTGAATAGACTTTCCCTGCGATAGATTCTAGGTTTGTTTTTGTTATAATATTTTGAGTTTTGAATTGTGTTATGGCCACCATCTTGAATAATGGCACTCATCTTGAATTTTCAATGACTTGCACATATCATCCAAATGGTGATTCCCTAAAAACTATATATGGCAAATAAATTCAACTAGATATGTCCTCAATATCATATTATATCCATCACTGATAGGAAAATGATTCTGAAAAAAGTTACCACCGGCAGATGGGTGACATATTGTAAATTCATTATGGCTCAATATCAAATTTTTTCGAATGCATTTGGCTATGAATGTACCAAATTATATGTTTATATCACAAAATGCACAATTGTTTGGTTAATCTTTGCCACTACACTGAATAAATGATTTTATTAAACAATTCTTGTTTTAGTACAATGGATACCCACAAATAGGGTGCACTTTAGGAAAAAAGTATGAAATTTCTAACATAGTACATACCATAAGATTTATTTTCATTTTCTTTTTCATGCCTAATGTTTAAATGTGCTTAATTTTCTAACTAAACAGTAGAAAAACATTTAAGGCGTTATTTCCAACTAAGTTAGGGATGCCCATTCATTTGATGATACTTTTGAGATCGGCAGAACCTAAGGACATGCATTTACACTAAGGTTAAGAAAAAAAAGAAAAAAAAACGAACGTTAAAAAGACATTCTTTTGCTAATATGCTTATTTTAGCTTGGACATGAGATTGTTTTATCCAGAATCTGTTCTCGCCAGTAACCAGTCTTATCCACAGCCTGCTCCCAGCTGAGCAGTCCTCTGACTCAGGCAGCACATTAAGATCACTTGCTACCAGGCCATTGGTCCTGGATCCAAAGATGTCAGAGCCATCTGACTGGGGGTAAACAAGAGAAACAACTGGCTGACAGCAGCTTTGAACCACTCTTCCCAAAGCATCAAAATCATGCCATGAATTGATCCAGTGTCACAGTAAGAAAAGGTTCAGTGGATAGTGCAAGTGTGCCAAAGCTACCCTCAAGTGCACTGGCAAAAATTAGATTTTGATTATCACTACTCTGGGTAAATTCTGTTTCATTTTTTTGTATTATTATCCCAATAGTGTCAAAATGGAAGCAAAATTTCACTACGTTACACAAACCCAATCCAAGCTAAAATAAATGTATTAAGAAAAAAATGTCTGTATACCTTTTCTTTTCTTGTTTTCCTTTCTTTCATCTTGATGTAAATGCCTATCCTTAGCTTCTGGCAATCTCAAAAGTATCATTGAATGGATGGGCATCCTCGACTTAGTTGGAAAGGTTACCTTAAAAAATTTTCTACACTGTTTGGTTCTCTAATTCAGCTTGTTTGAACATTAGGCCCAGTGGACTGGCAGACATCATGGATTTGACTTTTCACTCTCCTTGGAGGTCAGATGTTAGAAATTTCAATTATGATTGGAAGTTTTATGAAGGGAATAGTCATACGAAAACTTGTGTTTGGGAAATCCCTGTGTAACTTCATTGTTTTCAGAATTTTTATGCTGAGAACAGTGTTAAGCTGGGAATAGTCACCAGCCAACTTGTTTTGAGAAAGGTCCTGTTGATTGACATTGTTTTTCGAAGTTTTATGCTGGGAATAGTCACCTGCCGGCTAAATTTGAGTAATGTCCAATGTGCCATCATCATTTTTGGAAGTCTTATGCATGGAATAGTCGCTTGCTGTTTTGAGAAATGTACTATGTAATGTCATCATTTACGGAAGTTTTATGCTGGGAATAGCCACCTGTCGATTTGTTTTTAGAAATGTCTGTATGGTCATGATTTTTCTAAGTTTTATGCTAGGAATGGTTACCTGCCAAGTCATTTTGAGAAATGCCCGCTTCGAAGTTTAGGACTGGGAATTAAAGTCACGGGCCGAATTGTTTTTAATAATTTCTTGTCTACCGGGGTTGTTTTTGGGATGTTATGAGCAGGGAATAGTTGCCTACCAACTCGTTTTTTTTAGAAGTGCCCCGTATGCTGACATTGTTTTTGAAAGTATTTAGCTTGGAATAGCCGCTTGCTAACTCGTCTTTCAAGAAATGCCTCAGGTACAAACACTGTTTTCAATATTTAGTGGTGACAAGTTTATGATGCGATCAGCATCTCTATTTTGAAGTGGTTTCGGAATAGAATAGAATAAGAGAGAGAAAGGGAGAATATTCATCTTTTTCACAAGAAAATTTTTTTAATAGTATGAAGAATAGTTGATTCCTTTTTTGACTGGAATTCTTGAGTACTTGCTGAAATTTCATTTTATCTTTAACTTTAATTTTAATTTTAATTTTAAATTGAAATTCACAAAACTTTGAAGTGTATGAACAGATTTAAAAGAAACACACAACCATTATGGAATTAACTAGGCAGAAAATTTACAGCTGAATGTAAATGAATAAATTAGTGCAGTGCGGGACTCTGCTCTACCGACTGAGCTAACAGCACTCCTAGTAAGCAGGAGCTTGAAATAGCACATCTAAACCACCCATCTGTTTACTCTAAGGGCCTAGGCATAAATATTTACGTATATATATATATATATATATATATATATATATATATATATATATATATATATATATATATATATATTATTGTGTCATCCACAGACAGCTGTTTCGATGTATTACATCTCTTCAGTATAGCTATAGACATTATCCCATCCAGTACCGCAATGCAGAATTGAAACCCACACATTGGACCCGGAGGCCAATATCCTACCTCTGGACTACGGAACTGGGTGGTCAGTAAAGCTGAATTTAAGTCAAGTATTCATTTCTACGCAGAAACTCCTCATCCACCAGAGTGCTCTATTCCTATTGAAGAGCATTATATATATATATATATATATATATATATATATATATATATATATATGTATGTATGTATGTATGTATGCATGTATATATGTGTGTATTCCCATTTTGTAGACAAATTAGACATTCTATTTGGAAACATATTTTGTCTAGCACTGGAATTAACTGAGTGAACAGCTGACCACATTTATGTTGTTGGCTGTTCAATTTGCCATATATATAATATCCTAGTGTAGTGGCTATTTTTTTTGTTGTATTTTTATTACAGAGTTATAATTTGATAATTTTTGCTATGATGAATATAAACCTGTGACAGAAATTAACCAGAATAGAGAGGCTTCAGAACTAATACATTGGCTCTAAAAGGTGAAATTTTTTCATGAAAATGTATAATTAAGTAACACATTCATAAAAAATTGACACAATAATAAAATTAAATGCTTTTATCAGATTGTATACCAATGAAATTGTCAGTTTGGCACATCTGAAGATACATTGTTTCCGTCATGCCTTGACCTTCTCTCTTCACCTCACTATCTTTCTTCACTACCTTTCACTTTCTCGGTTCGCTTCCATTAGCTCTCTTTCTTCACTTCCTTCTCCCTCTATGGAGGAACAGGCTATCAAAATGACAATAGAATCTCTTATTATTTCTCTTCCCTTTCTCTCTCTTTCCTTTGTTCCTTCACCATGATAATGGAACAATTCATTTATACTCTAAAGTGATGACAGGAACAGTTACAAACATAGACCTTAGCACAATTATTATGGCAATGATATTCCAAAGATCTAGTATTGAAGAATCATTTAATAAAAAAGAAGTAAATCTATTGTATATGTATAATCCCTTCACTATGCCTGATTAGTAATTAACTATTGTAATATAATAGCTTCTTTACTAAATCAGTTAACTGTCATGAATTATACAAACCTGAATCTACAAGATATTCAGATTTTTAAAAATGTATATGGTTATTATGCAGAGAAATTGTGTGTTAGCTGGGAATATGATTGACATTTATTTCCATAGCAACTAGTGCAGGGAGCTCTTGCCAAAAACCATCAATTGATGGTTGGAAAAGATATTCACTAGATTTCAGTTTAGTCTGTACCAGTCTTATAAGCAAACAAGATGCAGGTGCGACTGGTAGCAGTTGTGACAAAAAGCTTTCTTAGTTCGCTGTCAGTAACAGTTAACTCTTCCGCACAAGGGTAAAATTTCTGCCGATTGAAATACCTTCTACCCACTGGTTCAGACTATGCATTCTTCCCGGTAAACGAATTTGGTATTTTTTTCTAACAAAAACATCACAATTCATATAATATTATTTCCCTGGGATTAACAAGCAGATTATATGAAAGGAAAAAACGGTATAGGCACATGTCGTATAGCAATGATCAGCAAGCTAATCTTGCTGGCCATTGATAGTGGGTTCAATCAGCATTGGATCTCACACTGTTCTGATACCAAACTATATTAAGTTAATAAATCGTATATAAAAAAAAAAAGAAAGATCAGGAAACATTATATAGCAATGATAAGCAAGATAAATCTGCTGGCCATTTTCACTGGGTTTGATCCTCACTGATGGTTTGATATAAAACTGCTATGTTGATAAGTTATATGAAAAAATATCAATCAAGACACATATTGTACAGCAATGATCAGCATGCTAATCTTGAATCCACATAGGATCTCCGAGTATAGATGGTCTGATACCAACTCATCCTAGGTTAATATACTTATATTATGAGCAGTGTGACTTTTTTTGTTTTTCTGTACATAACGCTTGACTCTTGCACACAGGGATAAAGATTTTGCTGATGAAGATACCTCCTACTAACCATTTGAAACTGTGGACTCTCAGACTGATGCAAAAAAATTAATTTTTCTTCTTTATATTAAAAAATTGTTTCATAAAAATTCAGAAATATCCGTGAATTTTTTCACTGATATTAACTAGTCTAACACATGATGTTTGGAAGGTACAAAGAAAAACAAAGAGAAGAGAAAAAAAGAAGTAACAACAAATTTAGAAAGAAACAAAGATATCTGTTTAATACTGACATAGGCTACTTATTCATTTTAATTATTACACAAAAATATGTGCTAAGTAAAAGAAAACTAAAATGCTGCTAGACCATTACGCATATAAATTCCTGGCCACTAACAATCTATTTTTCTGATTTTTCAATACACAGATAGTATTGCAATGTGTTGAAAGAAATTTTAGGTAAGAAAAAAAATGGTAAAATTGGCTTCTTCATCAAAATTCAATGTCACCAGAAATATTTAATTTACGTTTGGTTGACTAACCAAGCATGTTAATTTTTTCAAGGTTTCCACAGCATTGTCTGCGATATAATCTCTTTTTTATCCAGTTTTACCGCTTTCTCCCTTAATAAACCAGTCAAGTACATGAGGGTCTCGAAAGTCATTTATTTTTACTGTGGACATTCTCATGAGAAGAGTACAAAGCCTTTGGATGGATCCACTGTTATTCAAGTGGTGAGTAAAACTGGATTTGCAGATTATCTTATTCAATTTATTATATTGACATACAAAACAACAGGTACAGGCAAAAACTGGAGTCAAGACTGAGTCCTCCAAAGAACATGAGAAGGAGAAGTGAAGTGAAAGGGGCTAGGCAACAATAGCAAGACATGGTAACCATGGCAGTATAATAGAGTAGATGTGTCCTGACCAGAGAATATAGAAAATTACTTATTTGCTTAGATACTTTATAGAATCATTTACTGAAGTGGCCATTTTAAGGAGAGGAAAAAATTCAGTCGCTCAGTTTAGATTGCAATCTAGTGTGTCCCTGGGATCCTTTGGGATTAATAGAGAGAATTGATTAATGAAGAGGATTGACCAATAAAGAGGATCAAATTATTGAGAACTGGTTGATTTTTACCCCATCTAAGTAGAAAGTAAGGGTCACTATATAAAAATGTTTCACTGCTTTGAAAAAGGATAATTCTGCTGGTGGCAGTTTCTTTGTTTTTCAGAAATAGCTGATCTCTTCCCTATTAAGTAGGTGTAAATCATACTTACAGGAATTCTAAATTGCTCTATTTGATAACAGCTGCAGCGTGACAAATTTGTGAATCATGTTATTTTTGTTAATTTTTTTCCTTTTGTTCATTCATCTGATTTCTGTTTGAGAGCTATGGATGGCTGCTTTAATTAGCAATTAGAAATTTTATTATTTTGTGGCACCTTTTTCTGATTTTAATTATTCTCTCAAATTGCAAACAACTAATTAGCCGTAATTTTTCAAAAATACCAATGCAGAGAGATAGAGAGTCCGTATTATACAAACACGTTTCAATACAATAAACCAAAAACATACGTATACACACATTCATACGCATATGCAGATGTTCTCTCCTCTTCCCTGCACTCTTTCTCTCCCTCACACACA